>PVIH01017413.1:0-41933 GCA_004025045.1 Sigmodon hispidus | reverse complement strand
AAAAAAAAAAAAAAAAGAAGCTGGTGGTTCTACAACACCAAGCATGGACAGAGCAATGAAGAGGAAACAGAAGAAAATAACACCAAAAACAACTTAATAAAGATTATAGAAACCTTATAAAAGGATATAAAAAATTCCCTTGAAGAAACAGAAGAAAATACAAACAAAAAATTGGAAGAGATGAACAAATCCTTAAAAGAAAACCAAGAAAAAAACCCAATGAATGAAAGAAACATTCCATGAACTAAAAAATGAAATAGAAGCAATAAATAAGGCACAAAATGAAGCAAAGGTAGAAATAGAAAATCTAAAGAAAAGAACTGGAACTACAGACACAAGCATAACCAACAGAATCCAAGAGATAGAAGAGAGAATCTCTGGAGTGGAAGACTCAATAACAGAAATAGATACAGCAGTCAAAGAAAGCACTAAAACCAAAAAAGGCCATAACACAAAATGTTCAGGAAATGTGGGACACCACAAAAAGACCAAACCTGAGAATAATAGGAATAGAAGAAGGACAATACCAGCACAAGGGTACAGATGATGTATTCAATAAAATCATAGAATTAAACTTTCCCAACCTAAAGAAGACTATGTCTATAAAGATACAATAAGCTTATATAACACCAAATAGATTAAAATCCCCAAAAAGTCTGCTTGCCATATAATCATCAAGTCATAAAATATACAGAACAAAGAAAAAAAATTTAAGAGCTACAAAAGAAAAGGGCCAAATTACCTATAAAGGCAGACCTATCAGAACAACACCAGACTATTCAATGGAAACAATGAAAGCAAGAAGGTCCTGGTAAGAAGTTATACAGACCTGAAAAAAAGAATGACTGACAACCCAGACTACTATATCCAGCAAAAATATCAATCACAATAGATGAAGTAAGCAAAATATATCATGACAAAATCAGTTTAAACAGTATCTATCCATAAGTCCACCCTACAGAAAGCACTAGAGGGAAAATTCCAACATAAAGAAACCAGATACACCCATGAAAAGACAAACAATCAATAATACAACAGAAGAAAAGCCTAAAGGAAAACATATAAATTACCACCAAAAATAACAGGGAATAACAATCAGTGGTCACTAACATCCCTTAATAACAATGGACTCAACTCTCCTATAAAACGTCACACCCTAACACGATGGATACAAACACAGAAGCCATCCTTCTGCTGCATACAAGAAACACATCTCAACCCCAAAGACAAACACAGGCTCAGAGTAAAGGGTTGGGAAAAAAATTTCTAATCAAGTGGTCCCAAGAAACAATCTGATGTTGCCATCCTAATATATAACAAAGTAGAGTTCAAACTAAAATCAATTAAAAGAGACCAGGAGAGGATGGGTGTTACTTATTCATCTCTGGAAAAATTGATCAAGATGAGATTTCAATTCTGAATGTTTATGCTCCAAATATAAGGCACTTTTATATGTAAAAGAAACACTACTTAAGCTCATACCCCACATCAGTTCTCACACTCTAATTGTGTGAGACTTCAACAACATACCTTCACCCTTGGATAGGTCAACCAGACAAAGACTCAACAGGGAAATAAGAGATTTAACAAAGGCTGTGATGCAAATGGATTTAATACATATTTACAGAAGCTTCCAACCAAACTCAAAGGAATATACATATTTTTCAGCACCACAAGGAACTTTCTCTAAAATTGACCACATAATTGGTCATAAAGTAAATATCAATAGACACAAAAAATGAAAATAATCCCTTGTATCATATCAGAATACCATGGTCTAAAGTTAGAGTCCAACAACATAAAAAATCACAGAAAGCCTACCAATGCATAGAAATTAAACATCAGTCAACTGAACCTACCTTCTGGTCAAGGAAGAAATAAAGAAATCTAAGTCTTCCTAGAATTTAATGAAAATGAATCCACAATGTACCCAAATTTGTGGGACACAGGAAAACAGTCTTAAGAGGAAAATTCATAGCACTAGATGCCTATATGAAAAACCTAGAGAAATCCCACACTAGAGAACTAAGAGCAAAACTGAAAGCCTTAGAAAAATTAGAAGCAAACTCACCTAGAAGGAGTAGATGGCAGGAAATAATCAAACATAGAGCTGAAATCAATACAATTGAAACAAAAGAAACAATACAAAGATCAAATGAACAAACAGTTGGTTCTATGAGAAAGGCAATCAGATAAATAATGCCCTTATCAAAACTAATCAAAAAGCAGAGAGAGAGAATCCAAATCAACAAAATCAGAAATGAAAAGGGGGACATAACAACAGAACCCCAGGAAATCCAGAGAATTATCAGGTCATATTTTGAAAATGTATACTCCACAAAAATGGAAAACGAAGAAGAAATGGACAGCTTTCTGGACAGGTACCACTTACCAAAATTAAATCAAGATCAGATTAAATACCTAAACAGACCAAAGGAAATTGAAGCTGTCATTAAAAGCCTCCCAAGTAAAAAAAGCCCAGGTCCAGATGGTTTCAGTGCAGAATTCTACCAGACATTCAAAGAAGAACTAATACCAATACTCCTCAAAATGTTTCATAGAGTAGAAACTGAAGGAATATTGCCAAACTCTTTTGATGAGGCCAAAATAACTCTAAAACCCAAACCACTCAAAGATGCAATAAAGACAATTACAGACCAATTTTCCTCATGAATATTGATGTTAAAATTCTCAACAAAATTCTGGCAAAACATATATACAACAATATGTATAAAAAAAATCCAACATGATCAAGTAAGCTTCATCCTGAAAAATGCATGGATGGTTCAACATATGAAAAATCGTAAATGTTATCCATCATATAAACAAACTGAAGGGAAAAAAACCACATGATCATATCCTTACATGCTGAAATAGCCTTTGACAAAAATTCAACACTCATTTATGATAAAAGCTCTGGAGAGATCAGGAATATAGGGAAAATATCTAAATATAAGGGCGATTTACAAGAAGCCAACAGCAAAAACTCAAACTTAATGCAGAAAAATTCAAAGCAATCCCACTAAAATCAGGAACTACACAAGGATGTCCTCTCTCCCCTTATCTATTCAACATAGTTCTCAATATAGCTAAAGCAATAAGACAACACAAGGAGATTAAGGGGATACAACTTGGAAAAGAAGAAGTGAAACTATTTCCATTTTCAGATGATATGATTGTATACATAAGTGACCCACAAAATTCTACCAGGGAACTTCTACAGCTGATAAACACCTTCAGCAATGCAGCAGGATACAAAATTAACTCAAAGAAATCAGTAGCCCTACTATACACTAAAGATAAAAGGTCTGAAAAAGAAATAAGGGAAACATCACCATTTATAATAGCTGCAAATAGCATTAAATACCTTGGAGTAACTATAACCAAGGAAGAAACAGATCTATTTGACAAAAATTTCAAATCACTGAAGAAAGAAATTGAAGAGGCTACTAGAAAACGGAAAGATCTCCCATGTACCAGGCTAGGTAAGATCAACATAGTAAAAAATGACAATCCTATCAAAACCAAACTAGAGATTCAATGCAATTCCCATCAAAATCCCAACACAATTTTTTACAGACCTGGAAAAAACAATTCTCAATTACATTGGGAATAACAGGAAACCCAGAATTGCCAAACAATTTTGCCAACAAAAGAACCTCAGGAGGCATCACCATCCCTGACTTCAAATTATACTATAGAGCTCCAGTAATAAAAACAGCCTGGTATTGGCAAAAACAGAAAACAAAAAACAAACAAAACAAAACAAAACAAAAAAAAAACCACGTGGATCAATGGAATCAAATTGAAGATTCCAACATTAACTCAGAAGCCTATAAACACACCTTATCTTTCACAAAGAAGTAGGCCCAATATATTCAATGGCAAAAACAGAGTATCTTTAACAAATGGTGTTGGCATAGCTGGATGGTAGTATGTAGAAAAATGCAAATTCATAAAAGCCTATCACCCTGCACAAAACTCAAATCCAAGAGGATCAAAGACCTCAACATAAATCATGCTATGCTGAACTTGACAGAAAAGAAAGTGGGAAATACCATCCAATGCACTGTACATTTGACCACTTCCTAAATATACCAGTAGCACAGATACTAAGAACAACAATCAATAAGTGGGACCTCCTGAGACTGAGAAGCTTCTGTAAAGCCAAAGACAGTCATTAAGATGAAACAACAGCCTACAGAATGGGAAAAGATTTTTACCAACCTTACAAGTGACAGAAGATTGATCTCTAAAATATATAGAGAACTCAACAAACTAGAGCACAAAGCCTCAAATAACCCAATTAAAAATGTGATACAGAACAAAAAAGGAATCCTCAGCAGAAGAATTACAAATGGCTGAAAGGCACTTGAAAAACTGCTCAACATCTTTAGCCATCAGAGAAGTGCAAATCAGAACAACTTTGAGATATCACCTGACACCTGTGAGATTGGCTAAGATAAAAGGCACAGATGACAGCCTATGCTGGAGAGGGTGCAGAGCAAGGGGAACACTCCTCCATTGTTGGTGGGAGTGTAGGCTTGTTCAGCCACTCTGGAATGCAGTATTGGTGGTTTCTCAGAAAACTGGGAATCAGTCTCCCCAAGGACCCTTCAATACCTTGTCATGTACTCTAAAGATGCACACTCGTACCCCAAAAGGATTAGTCCAATTATGTTTATAGCAGCTTATTTGTAATAGCAAGAACCTGGAAACAACCTAGATGCCCCTGAACTGAAGAATGGATTAACAAACTGTGGTACATCTGCCCAATGGCATATTACTCAGCAGTAAAAAAAAAAAAAAAAAGACTCCCTAAAATTTGCCAGCAAATAGATGGATTTATAGAGTATCCTCCTAAGTGAGGTATCACTAGCCCAGAACGATAAGCAGAGGGATGTACTCACTTATTAGTGGACTTTAAGCAAAAAGCAAAGCACACCCAAGCTGCAAACTACAACCACTGAACAGCTTGGGATCTGAAACACCTTGGATTGGCACCTTGGAGCCCATTCCCTCTAGAGGAACACCTGACTCAGTCTTGATATTAGGATGAGGAAAGCAGATCTGCCTGGAGTGGATGCTGAACTAAGCCACCTTGGGACCATGGGACCTTCTGCCCTTGCTGGGGAGGAGATGAGTAGATGGGGAGAAGAGAGAGTGACTGAGAGGGATGGGAAGCTTCTGTAAAGCCAAGGACACAGTCCACCAGACAAAACAACAGTCTACAGAATGGGAAAAGATTTTCACCAACCCTACAAGTGACAGAAGACTGATCTATAAAATATATAGAGAATTCAACAAACTGGAGCCTAAAACTCTAAATAACCCAATTAAAAAATGGGGTTCAGATCTATTTGCATTTTTCTACACACTTCCATCCAGCTATGCCAACACCATTTGTTAAAGATACTATCTTTTTTCCATTGAATGTTTTGGGCCTCCTTGTCAAAGATCAGGTGTTCATAGGTTTTTGGGTTAATGTCTGGATCCTCAATTCTATTCCATTGATCTACAAATCTGTTTTTATGCCAGTACCAGGCTGTTTTTATTACTGTAGCTCTATAGTATAGCTTGAAGTCCTGTCACCCTGCACAAAACTCAAATCCAAGTGGATCAAAGACCTCAACTTAAACCCAGCCACTTTGAACTTGATAGAAAAGAAAGTGAGAAATACAATTCTACGATTGGCACAGGCGACCACTTCCTAAATATAACACCAGTGGCACAGACACTAAGACCAACAATCAATAAGTGGGATCTCCTGAAGCTAGGAAGCTTCTGCAAAGCCAAGGACTCTGTCAATAGGACAAAACGACAGCCTACAGAATGGGAAAAGATTTTCACCAACCCTACAAGTGATAGAGGACTGATCTCTAAGATATATAAAGAGCTCAAGAATCTAGAGCCCAAAACCTTGAATAACCCAATCAAAAAATGGGGTACAGATCTAAAAAGGGAATTCTCAGTAGAGGAACTACAAATGGCTGAAAGGCACCTGAAAAAGTGCTCTTCATCTTTAGCCATCAGAGAAATGCAAATCAAAACTACTTTGAGATACCACCTAACACCTGTTAGGTTGGCTAAGATAAAAGGCACAGATAACAGCCTGTGTTGGAGAGGATGCGGAGCAAGAGGAACCCTCCTCCATTTTTGGTGGGAGTGTAAGCTTGTTCAGCCACTGTGGAATGGAATATGGCGGTTTCTCAGAAAATTGAGAATCAATCTCCCCAAGGATTCAGCAATACCACTTCTGTGTGTATACCCTAAAGAGGCACATTCACACTCCAAAGGTATTAGCTCAACGATGTTCATAGCAGCATTATTTGTAATAGCAAGAACCTGGAAACAACCTAGATGTCCCTCCACTGAAGAATGGATTAACAACGTGTGGTACATCTACACAATGGAATACTACTCAGCAGTAAGAAAAAATGATATCCTAAAATTCGCAGGCAAATGGATGGATTTGGAGAATATCCTCCTGAGTGAAGTATCACAATCTCAGAATGATAAGCAGGGGATGTACTCACTCACTAGTGGTCTCTAAACAAACAAACAAGAAAAAAAAAGCCAAGCATGCCCAAGCGGCAAACCACAACCACTGAACAGCTTGGGATCAGAGACATCCTGGACTGACCCTTCGGATCCCACTCCAACTATAGGAACACTTGACTCACTCTTGAGGGAGGGGCATCAAAACTGGATTTGCCAGGAGTGGAGACTGATCCAAGCATTATTGGGTCAGTGGGACCATAGGACTGTCTGCTCCCCCCTTATCTATTCAATACAGTTCTCGAAGTTTTAGCTAAAGCAATAAGAGAACGCAAGGAGATTAAGGGAATACAACTTGGAAAAGAAGAAGTGAAACTATCTCTATTTGCAGATGATGATTGTATACATAAGTGACCCACAAAAATCTACCAGGGAACTTCTACAGCTGACTGGAGGGTGTGGGAGGGGTAAAGGACCTTGAATAAGGATATACACGGATAGAAAATGTGACTTTATTCATAGTGAGAGAGAGAGAGAGAGAGAGAGAGAGAGAGAGAGAGAGAGAGAGAGAGAGAGAAATTAACATTATTATATTTGGCCAAGTTAAATTTTAGTCTATCAAGGTGATTATGTAATTATAAACTTTTTATTCTTGTTTTTTCCTATAGCATGGTTTATTATGTTGAGTAATTGTTTTTGATGCTGTTCATTTATGTTTTTTAGTCAGGCATGCTATGCTACTTTGGCGATTTAAAACAGGCATTTGCTGAGACTGTTATACTGTAATTACTTTTCCATTTCAGAATATTGCTTGAAGTTTCATTTGTAGGTTAGCACAGATTCACATACAGTCAAAATGAGTGATAGTTTGCAACACTATTATTCACTAACAGAACAAATGTATTAGCAGTAATAAAACCCATTGCTATGATTCAAGAAAAAAAATTGCAGGCAAATGGATGGATTTGGAGAATATCCTCCTGAGCAAAGTATCTCAAACCCAGAAAGATAAGCAGGGGATGTACTCACTCATCAGTGGTCTCCTAACAAAAAAAGCAAAAAACAAAGAATGTCCAAGCTGCAAACCACAACCACTGAACCATTTGCGATCTGAAACACCTTGGACTGGCACCTTGGATGCCACTCCCACTAGAGGAATACCTGACTCAGTCTTGATGTTGGGGTGAGGAAACTGGATCTGCCTGGCGTGGATGCTGAACTGAGCCATGTTAGGACCTTGGGACCTCCTGCCCTTGCTAGTGAGGAGATGGAGAGTTATAGAGAAGAGAGAGTGACTGAAGGGTGTGGGAGGGGTAAGGGACCTTGAAGAAGGATATACATGGATAGAAAATGTGACTTTATTCATAATGATATAAAAAAGAAATACATACTAGAGAAAATACAGAATCCTCAACAACAAATGGTGTTGGTCAAACTGGATGGTCCCATGTAGAAGACTCTAAATAGATCCATATTTGTCATCCTGTACCAGTCAGCTCTGAATAGATCGAAGACCTTAACATAAAACCAGATACACTGAACTTGATACAAGAGAAATTGGGGAATAGCCTTGAGTACATTAGCATGGTAATAGATTTTCTGAACAGAATGCCAATAGCACAGGCACTCAGATTATCAACAATTAATAAATGGGGCCTCATAAAATTGAGAAACTTCTGCACAGCAAATGATGCTATTATTTAGGCAAATCAGCAGCCTACAGAATGGGAAAAATTCTTTTTACCAACAATATATACATGATAGAGGACTGATATCCAAAATATATTAAGAATTCAAGAAGCTAGGTATCAAGAAAACAAATTACCCAATTAAAAATGAAATGAAGATCTAAACAGAATTTTCAATAAAGAAAATAAGTGGCCAAGAAACAGTTCATACAGGCAAGGATGGACACTCATACTTTGTGGGTAGGGGTGTAAACTCACGCAACCACTATGAAAATCAACATGGTAGTTCTTCAGGAAGGTTAGAATTAATCTACCTCAATATCCAGCTATAACACTCTTGAGCATATAACCAAATGATGATTCATCCTAACACAGAGATACTAGCTCAACCATGTTAATTGCTGCTCTATTCATAATAGCCAGAAATTAGAAATAATTTATATGCCCCCAAAAGAAAAATGGATAAAGAAAATGTAAGTAATGGGATGGAGTATTACTCAACTGCCATAAAAAATGACATCATGAGCTTTTCCAGCAAATGGGTGGAACTGAAAACAAAAATCATCCTGAGAGAGGTACTCCCTCCAAAACAAATATGGTATACACTCACTTATATGTAGATATTAGCTGTAAAATGAATGACAACTAAGCTACAGCCCATAGATAGATAGATAGATAGATAGATAGATAGATAGATAGATAGATAGATAGATAGATCTTATCAGGAAAGAGAAAGAGAATAGATATTTGTAGATGGATGAGGGATGTAGTGAAATGAAAGTATCAAATGAGGGTGGGAAGGGGAGAAGAGGTAGTTTGTATGGGATAAGACGGCTAAAATTAAAAGGCATAAGCTCCTGCCTCCAGCTTCCTGCCCTGTTAGAGTTCATGTCCTGACTTTCTTTGACAATGAGCAGAGATATAGAAGTGTAAGTCAAATAAACCCTTTGTTCCTCATGTTTCTTTCATCATAGTGCTTTCTCAGAGTAAGAGTAACCCTAAGGAGGACACCACACAAATGCTCTCACAGGACCAACCAGTAACAGGCTCCCAGACCTTAACAAAACCAATGCCATGTTAAAGGCACCATTCTAACCTTAAAACCCAGCTCATCAATTCCAACACCTGCCAAAATGAGAAACAAGGACTTAATCCATCAAAGATACAGTCCAAGATCCAGGAAAGTTCCTAAATGTACTAGCATTGCTTTTGGCTTTTATAGTTTCACTTCACTGAAGTGTGCCAACAAGGATGTAATTTTTGTGAATAAAAAAATTGGAAGGCTTGGAGCTACATGATTTGGGCAAATTTCCTGTGGCCAATAATGCAGACTTTCTATTTGTCTTTAAGTGTCCATGTGTGTTCAAGCCCCAGGCTAGTAAAGGTGTATAAGTGGTCATCCTAGAAAAGTTTTTCCTTGAAAGCTATGTAGCATATATTTGCCACTGAAACAGGGTGATACCTTAATCAATAAGAAAAGAAATGGGCCCAGAATGTGACCATGTAAGGCAAAGACAAGCAGATCTCTGTGAATTCATGGTCTACATAGACAGGTCCAGGCTTACCAGGACTATAAAATGAGACTGTCTCAGAAAAAAAAAGAAAAAGGTAGAAGAAGAGGAGAAGGAGGAGAAAGAAGAGAAAGAGAAGGAGGAGGAGAAGGAAAAGGAGGAGGAAGAGGAGGAGGAGAAGGAAAAGGAGGAGGAGGAGGAGGAAATATAGTCAGAAGTTTCTCTGTCTTGCCCAGCAGATCCCACTGCCATTTAGACCCAAACAATTACACAAAGGCCTATATTAATTATAAACTTGTTGGTTTATGGCTCAGGCTTATTGCTTACTAACTTTTAATCTAACCTGTTGTAGAAAATTTTTGGCCTCATTTGGGTCAGAAGTTTGTATTTGGCCTGCAGCGGCTTTTTTTTTTTCTTTTTAAAGAAATGAATCAGATGCTTATATTTAATTTTATATTGTTTGGCCTATGTCTTATCTTATCCATGTTTAGCCACATGACTTGATATTTTTTTTTTAAATCAGTACAGCATTCTCATCTTCCTCTGCATCTGTCTGGCATTTGATGTGCTCTTCCTCTTCCCAGAATTCTCTTTGTCTGGTTGCCTCACCTGAAAATTCTGTCAGCCTAGCTTCTGGCCAATCAGCATTTTATTAAACCAATATTTACCATGACAAGTATTTTAGTGTACAAAAACATAATCCGACAGCATTTTCTATTTTTTCTTTTTAAAACAAGAACCTAAAATCTAATCTCCTTTGTATAGCCTTTTTTTTTTACCATTATAACAACTTGTAACCAAGACTGTAAACAATGACCAATATCCATAATCCATATTTTGGAAATGTGGGCATAGTTGTCTAGACTACTTAGTGCTGACTGAGGGCACTGGTAATCTTTGTGGATCCAAGAAAAATTTAGAATTATGGTCAGATCCTGAGTGGAGTAGTCTGTGAGGTTGAATCATCTTGGCCTTAAAGCTGTTCTGCATTCAGAACTCAGAAGAAACTGTAGCAAAGATACTCTGAAGCATTTAATCATTTGGGCCATTTGTTCCCACTGGAGATTTTTCAAGGGTTCTTCCTTAATCAAATCTTACCTTCTTTAACCCAGAATAAAAATCCACAGCCTCTCATTTTCTGTGGAAATAAAAACAAAGCGTCTTATCCAAAGAAATGTATCTTTGGATTTCAATTTTGAAGTTAAGTCATTTACAAAATATTTAGGTTGACTTAATCTAGTAACATTTATAATCAAATGTCTTTTAGCAGCTATTGCTCTCTCCTCAGAAATCAAACAATTCAAAACAACAAAATAACATGCAGTATCCAGACTCTTGTGTATATTATGTCTTTACATGGCTTATTGTTTATTTTACTCTATTCCTTTTTAAAGTGCTTTTTCTATCCTTTTTTTTTCTCCCACACCTATATATATTTTGAACACTAAACTGTTTAGAGGGAATTTTTGTATGAATCTGTCTTTACTGCGTATCTCTATACTTTTCTGACCATACCTTTAATCTGCTAAGACATGGCTAGAATCAAAGGCTCTGCTATGATATCTGGCTCTACCCACTTCCTTGGTCTCTGAGAGATTAGCTTTGTGGCAGAGGTACTGGTAGGAGCCGAGTTTACCACCCTAACTCTGGGAAATTTTAGGGTTCACACTGCCACCAAGTAGAGCACCACCTTCACCTTCTGCTACTCATAAACACTATTTAAGTGTTTGGCAGCAGGGCCTCGGGGTAGTAGGTTGATGCTAAAGATGAGACAGGATGTGTTCTCTTAAAGGAGCTGTGCCTCTGAATGCCACCCGCAAACCCACACAAGAAAACGCTGCTACCAAGATGCCAAGCTTGACTCTGTACCCTTTATGTCTGTATGAACAGAAACCTTGTGCTTGTACTGGGGCTTCTGTGAGATTGCAGGAATCCACTATGCTGCAGCTCGAACTCAAGCTCAAACCCTTGTAGCTCAAGTCCACTTGCCATGATGTGTGCACCACGGCCTACTTGAGAGATACAACTAGGAAGCTGTTTTGGCAACTTGTCTGTGTTCCAGAACGCTTTTTTAAAGCTGTATGTGGATGTACATGCCCTATATTAGAATGTAATTTGTAGGACAGGCCAGAAACTTCTGGCTATAAAAAACAGCTTATATGTTATACAATTGGTGTTTATTTTTAAATACCTTAAATGCACCCAATGTATAAATGCTTCCCTGATTCATAATCCACTATACCATGTGGCTAAATAAAAACTTGAAATATATGTCCATGTAGAGACAATGTGTAGTTTGGTTCATGCCCACACAAGATATAATAAATATTAATATCATTCATTAGTGGCAATTAGCAGGAAACTGGACCATCTGTACAAACCTATGAGAAGAATAAGAAATATATAGCTGCCCTCCGAACCAAAATTGTAATGAAACTTGGACATAGATGGCATATTTAACCCAAGCTAGACTGGATTCTGCTAAGCTGATCTTAGTAGACATGGTGAATGCTTTTAAATTTCACAAATCCACAGGTTGAAAGCTTAACCTCCTGTAAAGGCCAGGACAGAAAAACTTTACTTTGTGCTAGGGATCCATCTTAGTACCTAATGACTGTTTGCCCTAGACTCAAAATTCCAGAAAGATGAGTTCCCACAAAACTACCCTGACTCATTAATATACATTCAGGAATATATAGATGTGGCTATCTACTTGTTATGATATGGGAGCTAACTGATTTTTTCACTTCTCTGATTTGCTTAACATAAATACTCAAAAATTGTTTTGAGTCACCTTAACTACTTAAACTTGTTGTAAGTATTGAAGATCTTCTTGTGGTTTTCCTTTTTAGAAAACCATTTGTCATACCCCTCTTTCATAGAAATTTCAAATTTGGCTCAGAGATAGTTCATAATTCACCAAATGACCAAAAACTTCCCAACCCATTTTTGGGAATATGGGTGTTATATTCTCTAGACTGCTTCCAGTTGTGTGGGGATGCTAACATATATTTAGGAAACCCTCAGAAAATTAGAATAGTGTTCATGTCCTGGCTAGAATAGTCTGTGAGGCTGAACCATCTCAGTCAGCAGCCCTAAAGCTGTTCTGGATACAGAACTCTCAAGAAACTGCAACACAGGCACTCTGAGAGGATGGATAACCTGAGCCAACCATATTCATTGGTGTTTAGTTCCTTAGCTCTGAAAACATAAACTTTCAGAGGCAACATATATGTCTGCATTCACACAAGTATGCATTGTTGTGCCCAAAGCTCGACCCCCAGAGAGACCACTGGAGACAGGGATTTCTGGAATGCAATGTCAAGGTTTATTGGCAGGGAGCTTATCTCAAGCTTCTGTGGTAACAGAGCAAGGAGGAGCTGCTGTATTTGATTAAAAGGGGTTTGATTGGCAAAAGCTATAACAGAGTCGGTTGTTTGGGGACATGATGCTGGCATGCTACTGATTGGCTTATGCTCAGGAACTTTCTCTGCCCGCAGGTATCTTTGGACCCAACCTGAGTAGACCCCACCTGAACCCTACCTGGGGTGGCTGGGATTTCCCAGAACTGGGCAAGCAAGAATCTATTCTTCCAGGACTGGACAGGTGTCTTAAGTAATCTCCCAAAAGTAGGAGGGCAGGAATCCATTCTCCCAGAACTGGGCAGATTTATTCTTATAGGACATGTTCTTTTCCCAGGACTGGTCAGGCATGTCTATGCTTCTCCCAGAACTTGGTAGGTCCCCTGCTAGGAATGCAAAACTAAATTTTATTTTATCTTTTTATAAAATAGCTACTAAAATACAAAATGGAGTTTCTTGAGCTAAGTTTTCTCTCTTCATGGACTGTGCATTGTACACAAGCTAGCCAATGATGATTTTTTTGTTTTCTGTTTGAGTAAGTAAAATATATCACCTGTCTTGTAGTTTTTCTAGGTTTATTTCTTTATATGAATACCCAGTATTTTAGAAGGTCTCCACCAATCAGATTTGATCACTATCAACTTTGAATGAATCCACAGCCTTTTGTGAAAACAAGAGCATAACATCTTCCCCAATGTAATGTAATTTTTACTTTCATTTTGAAGTTAAGACATTTTAAGTATATATAGTCTAGTTTGGTGTCCCAAGTACTACCATTAGAAGTCTCGCCTAGTCACAGGAGAAGGATAGTTCAAGCTGCATGTGTGCTATTGCCAGGAGTCTTGGCTGAGGTCATCCTTGTAGATTCCTGGGAGATTTCCTTGCATCAGGTTTCTAGCTCATTATGAAATGCCCACTTTTCCAGTTGTCTTTTTCAGTACTCTTCCCCTCAACACCTCATCTAATCAATATTGTTCCCATTGCCACCTGCTCTCAGTCCACCTATGATTTTTTTTCTAGTTTCCTTCACAAAGAGATATAAGCAATCATCCATCTCACCTTGAGCCCTCCTTGTTACCTAGCTTCTCTGAATATATGGGTTGTAGCATTGTTCTCCTTTACATTATAGATACTATCCACTCATAAGTGAGTACATATCATGTCTTTACTTATGAATATGAGTTACCTCATTCAGGATTATTTTTCCTAGTTCCAGTCATTTGGCTACAAATTTCATAATGTCATTGTTTTTAATAGCTGAATAATAATCCATTATGTAAATGTGCCATATTTTCTTTATTCATTCTTCAGTTTAGGGACATCTAAGTTGTTTCCAGATTCTGGATATTATAGATAAAGCTGCTAAGAACTTAGTTAAGCAAGTGTCCTTGTGGTATGATTGGGCCTCCTTTGAGTATATGCCCAGGAGTAGTATAGTGAGGTCTTGAGGTAGATCAATTTTCAATTTTCTGAGAAACCATCATATTTATTTCCAAAGTGGCTATACACATTTGCACTCCCGCCAGCAATAGAGAAATGTTCCCCTTGCTCCTCATCCTCTTTAGCATGATCTGTCATTTGTGTTTTTTATCTCAACCATTCTGATGAGTGTAAAATGGAATCTCAGAGTTGTTTTGATTTGCATTTCCCTGATAGCTAAGGATGTTGAAATTTTCATTAATTTTTTCTTGACCATTTGAGATTCTTATGTTGAGAACTCTGTTTAAATTTGTACCCCATTTTTAACTTAAATTTTTTAGTTTTTCAAATGTCTAGGTGTGGTGATATATTGTGTATTTAATAAAATCAGCCTGGAATGTCAGGGAACATAATCACCCATAGTCAAGCCATGAAGGTCAGAGAGTGGTAATTCAGGCCTTTAATCCCATCACTTAGGAGACAGAGATCTTTCTGTATTTCTGTTTAAGGCATAACAGCCAAGCATTAGTAGCTCTCATTTTTAATCCTAACTCTAGAATTATGATTCAGAGTTGAACTGGAAGTGAAACAGATGGGCGGGAAAGATACAGAAAGCAAGAGAAAGCAGAAATGCATGCATTCTGTAGAATCAACCAGTTAGGCTGAGGACCCTTGAAGATAGCATTTTACCCTTTTGGTGTGAAAAGTTGGCTGAATGAGAATTGACTGTAGTCTGTTTCTTTTTTTGATAGTCCAGATTTTTCCCAATATCTGGCTTTGAGTTTTCACTATATGCTAACTAGAGTTTTTGCAATATCTAGTTTTTTTACTTCTTAATATTTTGGAAATTAGCCCTATAACAGATGTAGAGTTAGTAAACATGTTTTCTCATTCTGTAGTGTGCTATTTTGTCTACTAACAGTGTCTTTTGCCTTAAAGATGCTTTTCAGTTTTATGAGGACACATTTATTGTCAATCTTAATGCCTGTGCTACTGGTGTTCTGTTCAGAAAGTTGTCTCCTGTGCCAATGTATTCAAGGCTATTCCCTACTTTCTCTTCCATCAAGTTTCAGTGTAATTGGTATTGTGTTTAAGATCTAACCCTAACCCTAACCCTAACCCTGAATTCATGCTCTACTACAGAGCTATAGTATTAAAAACAGCCCAGTACTGGCATAAAAGTAGACATGTGGAAGAATGGAATCAAATTGAAGACCCTGACATTAATCAACACACCTAGGAACATCTATTTTTTATTTTTAAAAAGTAAAACATATGCAATGGGAAAAGGAAAGTATCTTCAACAAATGGTAATGGCATGACTGGATGGTGGCATATAGAAGAATTCAAGTAGATTCATATCTATCTGCCTGCACAAAACTTAAGTTCAAGTGGATCAAATTCCTCAACATAAATCCAGTTACACTGAATTTGATAGAGAAGAAAGTGGGAAATACCCTTGAATGCATTAGCACAGGTGACCACTTCCTAAATATAACACAAGTAGCACAGACACTGAGAGCAACAATTACTAAATGGGACTTCCTAAAATTGAAAAGTTTCTGTAAGGCAAGGGACATGGTCAATAAGACAAAATGAGAACCTACAAAATGGGAAAATATTTTCACCAATTCTACATCTGAAAACTCAAGAAACTAGAGATCAAAAAGTCAAATAAGTCAAGTTAAAAATGGCAGGCAGATCTAAACAGAATTGTCAGCAGAAGAATCTCAAATGGCAGAAAGACACTTAAGAATTGTTCAGCATTTTTATTCATCATTGAAATGCAAATTAAAACAATTCTGAGGTACCTGTCAGAATGGCTAAGATCAAAAACACTTAAGAAAGCCTATGCTGGAAGGAATGTAGAGCAAGGGGAACATTCCTCCATTGCCCGTGGGAACTATATCTTGTACAGCCACTTTGGAAATCAGTATGGCAGCTTTTCAGAAAACTGGGAATCAATCTATGTCACAATTCAGCAATGTCACTCTTGGACATATACTCAAAGGATGCACATTCATTTAACTATGTTCATAGCAGCATTATTCATAATAGCCAGAACCTGAAAACAACCTAGATATTCTTCAACCAAAGAATAGGTTTTTTAAAAACGTAATACATTTACACAATGGAAAAAAAATGAGATCTTGAAATTTGCAGACAAATAGATGTAACTAGAAAAAAAAATTCTAAGAGAGATAACATAGACCCAAAAAGACAAACATGGTATGTATTCACTCATATGTGGATTTTTAGATGTAAAGGAAAGGATAACCAGGCTACAATCCATAACCCCTGAGTAGCTAGGTAATAAGGAGGACTCTAAGAGAGACATTCATGAATACCCCTGAGAAGGGGAAATAGATAAGATCTCCTGTATAAATTGTGGGGAGAGGAGTAAGGGAAGGTGGGGGGAGAACATGTCGAAACAGAATGGATGAGTCAGAAGAGGGACAAACAGGGGGAATAACAAAATAGATATCTTGATAGAGGGGTTAGGGAGAAACCTGGTATTAGGGAAATTCCCAAGAATCTACAAACATGATGCCAACTAAGACTCTAAGCAATAGTGGAGAGCGTGCCTGAACTGCCTTCACCTGTAACCAAATTGATGACCACCCTAATTATAATAGACGATAGAAGCAGATGCTGAGGTCCACATAAAATTGTAAAAGATGCAAATTATAATGACAGAAGAAAAGTCATGGTTGTTTGTGGATGGGAAAATATGTGGAAGAAGGCTAAATAACAAAGAAACATTAAATAAAAATATAGTCTTTTCTTGTAATGGTGGTTTGAAAAGCACATCTTTATGTCAAATTTATTATTTATAATCAACACTTTAAGTTACATTTATTCTGTGTTCGTTATACTACAATAAATCTATAAAAAATTGAGAGAAAATGGAAAAATTTAAAAATAAACTGTATGGTACATCATATTAGGTTGATATTCCACTCTTATGGGAGAATTTCTTTTATTAGCAGAATATGGATGCTCAAATACTTAAGAGTATAGTATTATAGTTGGATAACTATCAATATTTTAGGAAGAAATCACATACACATTGTTAAATGTGTTATACAGATGCAAATTATACTATTGTTTCTATTGTTCTACATGATTAAAATTTTATATAATTAAAATGTGAAGCATACTGTTACATTGTTCTATTGCCTATCTTCCTCTTCAGATAAAGAGAGGCATTATCATTATTACCCTAGAATATAACCAAATACCTGGGATGTAAATATTGTAATTCTGCTGTTAATGAATAAACATGAGATTCAAGAAGAATTTTTCACTAACAGAAGTCTAGATTCAATCACACACATAAAATAAAACAGGAGTAATGATATAAATGCAGGCTTGTAAAACATATATATAGAAAATAACAATGATATCAAACATGCATAATTTGTACAACTACAGAAGAGAAGAAATAGATTTTTTAAATGTTAAAAAAATAGATATTAAGCAAAATAAAACTTTCCAGTGTGAATGCTTGAAATGGCTCACTGAAAAAGAAAAAAGAAAACATACACACGATCACAACCAAGGCATATACTACCATATATCTTAACTTTGAGACTGAAAGATTATGACAGACGGTACATTATGTACAAGGAAAATAAAAAAAATTGTCTATTACTTTTTGATGATGCCACTCAATTTTAGAAATCCATCATGTTTTCAGAAAAGCATAATTACCAAAAATTACCGGATAAAGGATTTTAAAATATTAACTAGGCCAAACTCAATTTGTAGGAGTAGCTAGAGAATGAAAGGCAAGAAAGTTTGAGTTGGAAGAATAGTTACTGCAATGAATAAGTAGTGCTTTAAGAAAATTCAAGAAGCCAATTGCTTAAGTAGAGCTGTGGTGGGTTTTGTACTGAAGTCTACAAGAAGCTGTTCCCTTTAAAGAACAGCAGCTAAGCACAGTGGTAGACCACTGTTTCTCAGAAGACCTGGGGAATAGAAAGAGCAATGTTATAGAGAAGAAGGTAAGGAAAAAAAATGAGCCTGCTAGGTACCTGTTCATCTGTCATTCGTCTCAAAGACTCTTAGAGGTAAGGTTACTCCTGCCCTTGGAACTAACTTTTATCATTTCTACTATTGGCCAACTCTCATTTCCCAGTTTAACCCATATCTCCACAGAGAAATCCAGTCCCATGACCTTACATTTTCAATTCAGAGAAGTTGCTTAATTCCTTCTGGTTTTCTCTATTGCTTTCCTTAAATTAATTTTTAAAATAGCATTCATCTAAGTTAACAGTGTCCTCATAAACTGAAAATAAGTTTCTGTCCTCATATAAGTGACCTCCAGTTTAAACATACTCCCTTGAAAAATTCCTTGGAAATACTCTGTGAGCTCATTTCTCACCTGTTTTTTTAAAATCACTTCTACATAAATTTTACTCAACCAACTTCAAATGTTGGTATACAGGTTAGCTTGCTTTGCTTGTTACTCCATATGTTCTTTTATATGATCATATGAGACTTAAATACCACAAATAACACCTCAAATCCAGCTTCTGTGTCCCAGATGCATGGTTGCAGGGAGCCAGGCAACAGGATATACAGTAGGATACAGGCTCAGTAAGTAAGTAGGATATATCTAGTATTCATAAAAGGTTTTTTTCCCTTGGAGGAGGAGAAAAAGAAGAGACAGTGGAATTATGTCCTCCCAAGAAGTTATATGGAAATCCTAACATTAGTATATCAAATCATGACCTTACTTGGAAAGTCTTTACAAATGTAATATACTTTAAATGAAGTTAGTAGAATGAGCACTAATACCATATAACAGGTAACCTTACAAGGGGATAATTTAGACACAGAAATGCAGAGGGAATACAATGAGAACAAGACACAGAATATGGCCATGGAGTTATATGCCAACACTTTTAACATCTGAGGCTACTAGATGCTAAAAGAGATAAGGAGCTGAAGTGGTGGCACATAGCCTCAATCCCAGAACTAAGAAGGCAAAGGCAAGCAGATCACTCTGAGTTCATGGTCACTGTAGTCTACATAGTGAGTTGTAAACCAGTCAGAGCTACATGGTGAGACCCCATCTCAAAGAGATGGAGCAGTGACAGGCATAGAAAAATCAGTTTCATAATGTCTTTGGACGGAGTATGAACTTGATGATATCTTGACTTTTACTTCTATAAAGACAATAAGTTCTAGTAAGACAATATATTTCTGTTGTTTTAGGCCACCAAATGTATGGCACTTTATTTAGAAAGTCCCAGGAAATAAGCATACATCTCAGTTTCTGAGTCAAAGCATATGATTGTATTCAACAATGCTACTTTTCTGTGATGGGGATTGAGGGTGGGAGCAGAATTTTGTGGAGCTTACACTAACTTCAAACTCCCTAAGGATGACCATGAAATCCTGATCATCCTATCTCCTCTCCAGTGTTGGAATTACAGGCTTGTACTACCATAACTGGTTTTTATGTGGAGCTGAGGACAAAAACCAGGGCTTCCTGAACGCTAGACAAGTAGTATATCAACTGAGCTACATCATCAGCTATGAATCTACTGCTTTGAAAAACAAAACATACATACAAATGTCCACACATGATACTGAATACTAAAATGCTCATTGTTGATTACTCTTTAACCTGTGGGAGAAGAATAGTAGAAGAGGAAAATTTGGTAGTGGCGTAGCAGGGCTTTTCTATCTAGAAATAAGATACCCAAAAGTTGGTACCTTAAAATAATAAACTAAACATTTTAACCCTCAAGTATGTTAGTTGTTTGGGATGTATGATTAGTATCTTACTCCCCTACTGTTGTGGGCAAAACCCACCCTAAAATGTAGCAGTTTAAAACAAATATTTTCCCCCAATCTTTGTGGATCAGAAGAGAGCCTCAAGTTGAAGGTCTCAACTTAAAAGGTTATATACAAACTATCTGGCTCGTCTCCTCTGAAGACCATATTTAGGGAAGATGCATTCCACAAAATTCTCTCACTTGGCATTTTCATAGGGTAAGCCATATGAAAAATTAAGGGCATACCTCAAACAGAAGCCACAATGTTCTTGTAACTTCACCTTGGAAGCGACATCTTATTACCTCTGCCTCATTTAGTTCACTAAATTCAGCCCAAATCGAGGGGAGAGAAGCATAGTAAAAGAGCATGAATACAAAGAGCAGAGGCCGCTGTCCAATTGCTTTACTGGGGTTCAGTAGCTAGGTTAACTCCATTAATGTGTCTGGCAGTTGAAAATCTAGTCTAGGTTGCCTTAGCAAGCATGGCTCCTGTCTGCTTGCTTCATCAGAGTTCCATATGGCATTTCACTTTCCAACAGCACAGTCTAGGGCTTTTGTATGAATGGGCTCAGGACTCCTAATAGGAATTATAAAGCATTTTTTCTAAAATAGTTTATCTTCTGATCACAAGTTATTTATAGTACAATCCCATGAAAAAATATATTCACTGTCTTTCTAGGCCCTTCAAATATCTCATCCACAATGATGACATTAAGCTCCTATTTAGGATTTCAAGTCCTCTATATCAAGTCAAGATGTGGCTAGGGATCCTTGGAATAGTTCCTCAGCTTTTTAAATTCAGGTATCTGCAAGCTAAATGACATTTTTTGATCATCCTTTCAAAGCACAAATACTATTTATACAGGGTGGCATGGGAGATAGAGAAAATACATACTCCAAGTCTAAAAGAGGAGGAACAAGAAGCCCATATCACACACTGTTTCATACCAGAACAATTATGAAATTCCAAAAATATAGTCCGTTGTTTTTTTTTTTTTTAACTCTAGGAACTGAAAGTGCTTCTTGATTAGGACACAATTTTCCCTGAGAATGGTTCTCCCATTAACTTTAACATATTACACTTGGGTATTCCTTCTGAGACCTCTCCTATTTCCTATAAGAACTGATCCATGTTTACAACTAGATAAATGAATTTCTCAGTTTATATCACACCTGTAAATGTTAGGTAGGGCTATCCAGACCACTTTTCATTTTGAATTATTTCAGTCACTTTACGATCAATGTTGAAGTAATTTCTCTTTAGTTTTCTATGAATCTTTAAGCTAGCTCATGCCCCAAATGTCATATCAATTGGGACATTATGATAAGCCTCTCTATATTTAAATCAGTTTGCCAAAGTACTGTGAAATATTACATAGAAGTGCAATATTTTGCACATTGTAATAAAGACTTGCACAGACACAGACAGTTTATACCTTGAGGATATTTTGATGACTGAGTGATAACCTATCTAAAACAATCATTTCTAAACCCTTCAAGTTTTGCCTTTTTAGCATTCTCTTTGATTCTGCTTGCCGTGTGGAATAGTTATTTTCTGAATTTATCTTTCATTTTCTGCACTTTATCATATGCACAGTTGTTTTCTGAATTTATCTTTCGTTTTCTGTACTTTATCATATGCAGTTAAAAGTAGCAAATTGATACTTTTATTATTCTGTTACAAATCTCCTAAGACAGATTCACAAATTCATTTGACATATTCTTCATCTGCTTCATAATTATTCTGTTCCCCATCTGATGCCCCAAACCAAAGCCAATGCCACATTATTAATATCCTTTTATGTATTACTTAGCATTTGCTATGTAACAAACTAGCCTAAAGAGAAGCTATTTAAAATAGTGATTTTTTTATTTCACAATGCCACAGTTTGGCTAGAATAATTGCTAAGGCTATTCTGGGCTAGACTGCCTAGGATGAGATGAAAAATCTAATAAGACTTCACTCCTATGTCTAACAGCTGGCAAGCTATTTTGGCCTATCAGATATCAGTTGAGCTGGCTTGGTCTGTTATAAGTGGTTTCTTAAACCTCCCAGTAGGGTGATTTGAGTTTTTTTTTTTCACACAGAGGTCTCAGAATTCCAAAGACCAGCCAGAAAAGGTAAAACTTGAGACAAGCTTTCACATATCTCAAGCACCATCTAAGTTCTTTCTTAAGGTTCACTAACCAAAGCCAGTCACAGTCAAACTCAAAATGGAGGAGCACAGAGAAGTTACTTCTTTATAAAAATATAACAAAGTAACACTACAAAGGGACATTCATAAAAAGATAACAGGCAACCAGAGCAATGGTGGCAAATGCCTTTAATCCCAGCACTCAGGAGGTAGAGGCAGGTAGATCTCTAAAGAGTTCAAGGGCAGTCTGGTCTACTAATCGAATTCTAGAATAGCTAGGACTATTACATAGAAAAACCCTGCCTTGATACATGCCATCTAACTGCAGACTCATATCCAGAGCACAGTCATAGGTGAGCATATTCTAGCTCCTGGGCCACCCAGAAAATTTCCTCTCCGGGGCCATATTAACACTCCCGGCTCTGACCTCACATTCTCACACACAGTCAGGCCATAGACTAAAAGCTGGGAGAGACTTTCTCCAGTGATCACTAGAGACACATAGCAGGAAGGACATCCCATGCCTGGGCTCCACCTCAAGGGCCAGCTGCGTGATCATACATGGGTACCTTCAAACCGCAGACCTGTATCCTGAGCAGATTAAGAGATTGTGCAGACCCCATGTCTAGAGCAGACAGGAGAGACACAAACCCTCTAGACACAACTGACTAAGAGCTGACTAAGAGTGAACCAAGGAAACAATGGGCAGTCGCCAGTGCGAGAATACATATAACAAAATAAAGAACACCAAGGCAACACCATAAGAAGCTGGTGGCTCTACAACACCAAGACCTGAACAGAGCAATGAAGAGGAAACAGAAGGAAACAACATTAAAAACACTTTTATGAAGATTATAGAAGCCTTAAAAGAGGATATAGGGTTCCAGGACCAGGTTTGGTCTGTGGTGCATGTCTCCACACATTCCTTAGCAGACAGGAATAGAGTTTGGCTGTGAGGAGCTCCTCTCACTGCTACTAAAACAAGGGAACTTGCATGGCCACCCTGCCTCCAACAGCATCAGCAGAGAAGGACTGAGGACTTTGAAATCCAGACTGAGACTCTGCCCAGAGGTGAGGTGTGGTCACCAGGCCCTAAGCCTGAATCCCAGCCCAGGAAAGTTGTGTTCCAGGACCAGGTTATGTCTGTGGTGCTTGTCTCCACACACTCCTTAGCAGACAGGAATAGAGTTTGGCTGTGAGGGGCTCCTCCAGCTGCACCTAAAAGAGAGGCATCACACGGTGAACCCGCCCTCAACTGCATCAGCAGAGAAGGACTGAGGACTTTAAATTCAGACCCCTGCGCAGAGCAGAATCAGAGATTGAGCAGACCCCTTGCTCAGAGGCAACAGGACACAAACAAGCCCTCTTGCCACAACTGACCAAGAGCCACCTACTCGTAAACCACTGAAGCCTTGGACAGACTCCAGTGCAAAATATATATATATAATAATACAAAGAACAACAAGGAAACTCCAGAAGAAAGTGGTGGTTCTACAACTACAAGACCTGAACAAAGCAATGAAGAGGAAGAAGAAGGAAGCAACACCAAAAATAACTTTATGAAGATCATTGAAGCCCTCAAAGAAGATATGAAATATTCCCTTAAAGAAATAGAAGAAAATACAAACAAAAAATTGGAAGAGATGAACAAATCTATGAAAGAAACATGCCAGGAACTAAAAACTGAAATAGAAGCAATAAAAAAGGCACAAAATGAGGCAACGATGGAAATAGAAAACCTGAAGAAAAAAGCTGAAACTACAGATACAATTATAACCAAAGAATCCAAGAGAAGGAAGATAGAATCTCTGAAGTGGAAGACTCAGTAGCTCAAATGGATATATCAGTCAAAGAAAATACTAAAACCAAAAAGTCATAACACAAAATGTTCAGAAAATCTGTGACACCATGAAAAGACCTAACTTGAGAATAATAGGAATAGAAGAAGGAGAAGAATACCAGCTCAAAGGCACAGATAATATATTTAATAAAATAATAGAAGAAAACTTTCCTAACTTGAAGAAGGAAATGCCTATAAAGATACAAGAAGCTTACAGAACACCAAATAGATATGACCCCTCAAAAAAGTCAGTGCACAACATAATAATCAAGTCACAAAACATAGAGAACAATGAAAAAATTTTAAGGGCTGCAAAAGAAAAGGGCCAACTTATTTTATAAAGGCAGATCCATCAGAGTAACACCTGACTATTCAATGGAAATGATGAAAGCAAAAAGGGCTTGGTCAGAAATTATACTGAAGCTAAAAAGCATGGCTGCCAAACTAGAATACTATACCCTGCAAAATTATCAATCACCATAGATGGAGTAAACAAGATATTTCATGACAAAGTCAGACTGAAACAATACCTATTTACCAATGCAGCACTACAGAAAGCATTAGAGGGAAAACACCAACATAAGGACCCAAGATACACCCATATAACCACAAACAATCTATGATCCCAGAGAAGAATACCCTAGAGAAAGGAAACACAAACAAGTTACCACCAAAAATGGCAGGAAATATCAATCAGTGGTCGCTAATATCCCTTAATACCAGTGGAGTCCACTCACCTATAAAAAGACATACACTAACAAGATAGATACAACAATGATTGTATACATAAGTGACCCATAAAATTCTTCCAAGGAACTGCTACGGCTGATAAACACCTTCAGCAATGTAGCAGGATACAAGATTAACTCAAAGAAATCAGTAGCCCTTTCATACACTAAATATAGAAAAGCTGAAAAAGCATAACTCCAGAGAGAGATTTTTCTGTGTTTCTATGAGTTCAAGACTAACTACCAAATAGTAGTAGCTCACGCCTTTAGTCTGAACACGGATGTGATACAGCTGGGTAAAGAAGGTACTGAAGGCAGGCATAGGAAGACAGATGAGGCATTAGAAGTGACCAGGAATGAGGATGAGGAAGCTGGAAGATAGCTGGGTGAGATTTGACTGTGGTGTTTTTCTCTTTGATATTTCAGCCTTTCCCCAATATCTGGCTCTGAGTTTCATTTATTGCAACCAGAATTTGTTCAACATCCAACACCACTGGAAAGCCCACCCGAGTGGCTCTGGGTCACAGAGGGAGTGGTGGGTGTTGGGAGTGTGACCATTCTGATGTGTTGACAGAAGGTGCCTTGAATTTGGAAGGAGATAGGCGAGACCCTGGTGAAGTGTCCTCTTGAGTGCCTGGGAGCCTAGAACCCCCTCTGTAAACCAAAGTGGCCTCAAACTCAGATCTGCCGGGATTAAGCGGATAGGTCACCACTCCAGGGCTTCCCCTTGGAAGAGTGAAGAATGTCTCATGCAAAGATGGGAAGGTTTTCCAAGTGTGTGTTGAAGCTGGCTTATGCACAAGCTAGGTTAAGAAGCTAAATGGGGCACAGGTGAGGTCTTTAGTTGTAGTCAGAGGTGTCTGTTCCGCCAGAAACTCTCAAATACCTGGCAGATGCTTCCAAAATAATTGACTGAGAGACTTAATTTCATAGTAACTTCTGGGCCAGTAGCTCAGGCTTATTACTAACTAACTCTTATACTTAAATTAACACATCTTTCTCATCTATGTTTAGCCACATAGCCTGATACCTTTGTGCTCATTCTAGCATTCTCATTTTGCTTTCTCTCCATCTTCCCAGAATTCTTTTAGTCTGGTTGCCCCACATCTACTTCCTGCATAGCTACTGGTCAGTCAGCATTTTATTAAACCAGTATGAATAACAAATGTTTATAGAGTACAAGAGCAGTAGTCCACATGATCTTAGATTAAGAAGCTAAATGGGGCACTTGAGAGGTCTTCTGTCATAAACTGGAGTCTAGACTCCATTTCAGAAGCTCATAGATGGAGTTGCTTTTCATTGTGCTTTCTGTAGGCATCTCATTGGCACTGTGATTTAAAGAGATTTACAGAAGCGTTGGATGATCTACCAATTGGAAAATATTTCTACCACTAAACTGAAATACTATCTACAGCACCATTCTGATGGTTTATCTCTGTAGACCTAAAATGGCACACTGTAATTGCATGGAAGGCAATATGCAACAGTCTCTGAAATTACAATTATCTTTGCATAACCATTAATTTTCTGGAATTCATCTTGCAGATATATGTAAAATACACCAGGTTATTCATGTCAGTATTGTATATAAAACCAAATTGTGGGTGAAACCTAAGTGCCTATTACAAAGGGACTGGTTAAGTCAATTATGATATCAACATGCCCAAAAAATAAATGTAAATTGATAAAGAAAAAAAAAAAGAAAAGCTGAAAAAGAAATAAGGGAAACATTACCCTTAATAATAGCTGCAAATAGTATGAAATACCTTGGAGTAACTATAACCAAAGAAGTTGCAGATCTATTTGACAAAAATTTTAAATCACTGAAGAAAGAAATTGAAGAGGATATCAGAAAATGGAAAGCTCTCCCATGTTCCTGGATTGGTAGGATCAACATAGTAAAAATGGCAATTCTACCAAAAGGAATTTACAGATTCAATGCACTGCCCATCAAAACCCCAACACAATATTTTTTGGACCTTGAAAGAACAATTCTCAATTTCATTTGGAATAACAGGAAAGCTAGGATTGCCAAAACAATTTTGCTCAACAAAAGAGCCTCAGGAGGCATCACCATCCCTGACGTCAAGTTACACTGTAGAGCTACAGAAATAAAAACAGCCAGGAACTGGCATAAAAACAGACTTGTGGAACAATGGAATAGAATTGAGGATCCAGACATTAACCCAAAAACCTATCAACACCTGATATTCAACAAAGAGACCCAAAATATTCAATGGAAAAAAGATAGTATATTTAATAAATGGTGTTGGCATAGCTGGATGGAAGTGTGTAGAGAAATGCAAATAGATCCGAGCCTGTCGCCCTGAACAAAACTCAAATCCAAGTGGATCAAAGACCTCAACATAAACCTAGCCACTTTAAACTTGATAGAAAAGAAAGTGCTGCAAAAGAAAAGGGCCAACTCACATATAAAGGCAGACCCATCAGAATAACACCTGACTATTCAATGGAAACAATGAAAGCAAAAAGATCCTGGTAAGAAGTTATACCTAAAAAAGCATGGCTGCCAACCCAGGCAAAATATCAATCACCATAGATGGAGAAAGCCAGCTATTTCATGACAAAATCAAATTTAAACAATACCTATCAAACAAAAGAAAACAAAACTTCTGGTTTGACTGTAGATGGGTTGCTTAGCAGAAAATTATGGTGGCCATAGTGTATCTATGGGCATTAGCTGTGACCTACTGTGCTTTCTTCATATGTAGCCTAGCCCAGCCTTACCTGGTTTGAGAAGCTTTCAATTTTTTTTCTTTCATGTATTTTAGAGAAAAGAGAAGTTTTATTGCCGTGTGGGATTTTTTGTCTCTTATGAATGTTTTGCTTTTTATATAAAGTTTGATATTGATTTTCAAAAAATAATAAAAAATGATAATTTGTAAAAGTTAAAAAATAATACCTATCCACAAATCTGGCCCTACAGAGAGCACTGAAGGAAAAACTCCAACCTAAGGAACCCAGATAATTCCATGAAACCACAAACAACAGAAGAAAAGCCCAGAGAAAGAAATACATACAAGCTACCACCAAAAATAACAATCAATGGTCATTAATATCCCTTAATATCAATGGACTCAATTCACCTATGAAAAGACACACCCTAACATGATAGATACAAAAAACAGAAGCCATCCTTCCGCTGCATACAAGAAACCCACCTCAACTTCAAAGACAAACACAGGCTCAGAGTAAAGGGTTGGGAAAAGATTTTTCCAATAAATGGCCCCAAGAAACAAGCTGGTGTTGCCATCCTAACACCTAAAAAAGTAGACTTCAAACTAAAATCAATCAAAAGAGACCAGGACAGACATTACTTATTCATCTCAGAAAAAAATTGTTCAAGATGAGATCTCAATCCTGAATATTTATGTCCCTAATATAAAGGCACCTTCATATGTAAAAGAAACACTACTAAAGCTTAAACCCCACATCAAATGTCACACTCTAATAGTGGGAACTTCAATACTCCACTTTCACCCTTGGGTAGGTCAACCAGACAGAGACTCAAAAGAGAAATAAGGAGTCTAACACAGGGTATGATGCAAATGGATTTAATAGATATTTACAGAAGCTTCCACCCAAACGCAAAGTAATATACATATTTCTCAGCACCCCATGGCACTTTCTCTAAAACTGACTACATAATCAGTAATAAAGAAAATATCAATATATACAATAAAATGAAAATAACCCCTTGTATCATATCAGACCACCATGGTATAAAGTCAGAGTTCAACAACATCAAAAATCACAGAAAACCTACCAACTCATGAAAACTAAACAGAACTCAAACACCTCTAGATCAAGGAAGAAATTAAGAAAGAAATCAAAGTCTCCCTAGAATTTAACAAAAGTGAATCCACAACATATCCATACTTATGGGACACAATAAAAGCAGGGTTAAAAGTAAAATTCAGAGCACTAGATGCCTATATGAAAACCAAGAGAAATCTCATACAAGAGACTTAACAATTCAGGTGAAGTCTTTAGAACACTTTGAAGCACAGCAAACTCACCTAGAATGAGTAGATGGCAGGAAATAATCAAACTTAGGGCAGAAATCAACACAATTGAAACACGAAGTATGATGCAAAGATTAAACGAATCAAAGAGTTGGTTCTTTGAGAAAGTCAACAAGATAGACAAAACCTTATCCAAACTACCCAAAAAAGCAGAAAGTATCCAAATTAAGAAAATCAGAAATGAAAAGAGGGACATAACAACAGATATTCAGGAAATATAGAAAATTATCAGGTCATACTTTGAAAATCTATAATCCGCAAAAATGGAAAACCTAGAAGAAAGGGACAGCTTTCTTGCCAGGTACCAGTTATCAAAATTAAATCAAGATCAGATTAAATACCTAAACAGACCTATAGCCCTAAAGGAAATTGAAGCTGTCATGAATGGCCTCCTAAGTAGAAAAAAGCACAGGCACAGACGGTTTCAGCACAGAAATCTACCTGACATTAAAAACAAACCCACTAACCCACTAATACCAATACTCCTCAAACTGTTTCATATAGTAGAAAATGAAAGAATATTGCCAAACTCTTTTTTATGAGGCCAAAATAACCCTAATACCCATGTCACTCAAAAATGCAACAAAGAAAGAGAATTACAGATTAGTTTCTCTCATGAACATTGATGCTAAAATTCTCAACAAAATTCTGGCAAATCGTATACAATAATATATAAAAAATATCATCCACCATGATCAAGTAGGCTTTATCCCAGAAATGCAGGGATGGTTCAACATACGAAAAACTGTAAATGTCATCCATCATATAACAAAACTGAAGGAAAAAAACTCACATGATTATATCCTTAGATGCTGAAAAAAGCCTTTAACAAAACCCAACACTCCTTTATGATAAAAATCCTGGAGAGATCAGGAATACAGAGAAAATACCTAAACATAATAAAAGTGATTTACAAGAAGCCAGCGACCAACATCAAACTAAATGGAGAGAAAATCAAAGCAATCCAACTAAAATCAGGAATTAGACAAGGATGTCCGCTCTCTCCTTATCTATTCAACAGAGTTCTGGAAGTTTTAGCTAAATCAATAAGAAAACAAAAGGAGATTGGTTGGATACAAATTGGAAAAGAAGTGAAACTATCTCTATTTGCAGATGATATGATTGTATACATAAGTAACTCACAAAATTTTACCAGGGAACTTCTACAGCTGAAACACCTTTTGCAGTGTAGCAGGATACAAGATTAACTCAAAGAAATCAGTAGCCCTACTATACACTAAAGATAAAAGGGCTGAAAAAGAAGTAAGGAAAACATTACCCTTTACAAGAGCTGCAAATAGCATTAAATACCTCAGTGTAGCTATAACCAAAGAAGTAACAGATCTGTTTGACAAAAACTTTAAATCACTGAAGAAAGAAAATGAAGAGGATATCAGAAAATGGAAAGACCTCCCATGCTCTTGGATAGGTAAGATCAACATAGTAAAAATGACAATCTTACCAAAAGCAATCTACAGGTTGAATACTCAATTTCATTGGGAATAACAGGAAAGCCAAGATTGCCAAAACAATTTTGCTCAATAAAAGAACCCTAGGAGACATCATCATTCCTCACTACATGTTATACTATAGAGCTACAATAATAAAAACAGCCTGGTACTGGCATAAAAAGACTTGTGGATCAACGGAATTGAAATGAAGACCCTGACATTATTAACTCACACACCTATGAACACCTGATATTTGATGAGGCCAAAAATATTCAATGGAAGAAAGATAGTATCTTCAACAAATGGTGTTGGCATAACTGGATGGTAGTGTGTAGAAAAATGCAAATAGATTCAAGCCAATCAACCTGCACAAACTGAAATCCAAGCGGATAAAAGACCTCAACATAAACCCAGTCATACTGAACTTGATAGAAAAGAAAGTGGGAAATACCCTCCAACTCAAGAGAGTAAACTTAGCTCAAGAAATGCCATTTTGTATTCTAGTAGCTATAGAGATAAAATGGAGTTCAGTTCCACATTCCTATCAGGAGCTTGCCCAGTTCAAAGAGAGAATGAGCTGGACACTTGGATGAGTGAGCTGGGGTCCAAGACTAAAAGGAGTCTTCCATTTTAGAGAACTATGCAGAACTAAAGCAGACAGAGCCCTGAGAAAGAGTCCCTCACCCCGCTTATTCACTTAAAGGAAAGGAAAGAAAATCCTTGACAAAGGTATTTCAAATTAGATAAAAATCAGGCCAGATGGTGGTCCCCCCGCTTGGGAGGGGGAAATTCCGGAGCACAGAGACTGGATGCCCGACCTCCAGACCATTTGGTGGTGATAGATAAACCACCCCAACACATCCTGGCTCCAAGGATGAGCTATAAAACTCTGGACAAAGAAAGATAAAGAGAAAGCAGGGACTTCCAAAAGTAATAATGAACCAATCAGAATTATGTGGTGCCAACCCCGACTGCCCCAAAGGGCTTGTGGTAGTCCCCTTTAAATAGCTAGAGTCACAACGAAAGGGAAGCTACTCTCCCTCTCCTAGCGCTAAGAGTCCAGAGACTAGTCTCCCAGACCTAGGCTTGGGTTATGTGCATTTGCTAATAAACCTTGCTTTTGCATTCTGGACTTCTCCAGTCTCTGGTGGTCTCTTTGGGGATCCGAACTTGGGCATAACACAACGAAGTGGCACAGGCGACCACTTCCTAAATATAACACCAGTAGCACAGACGCTAAGAACAACAATCAATAAGTGGGGCCTTCTGAAACGGAGAAGCTTCTATACGGCCAAGGACACAGTCAATAAGACAAAACAACAGCCTACATAATGGGAAAAGATTTTTAATAACCCTACAAGTGACAGAGGACTGATCTCTAAAATATATAGAGAACTCAAGAAACTAGAGGCCAAAACCCTTAATAACCCAGTTAAACTGTGGAGTTCAGAACTAAAAAAGGAATTCTCCAGTTGAGGGACATCGAGGTTGTTTCCAGGTTCTTGCTATTACAAATAATGCTGCTATGAACATAGTTGAGCTAATACCTTTGTAGTGTGAATGTGCCTCTTTAGGGTATACACCCAGAAGTGGTATTGCTGGGTCCTTGGGTAGATTAATTCTCAATTTTCTGAGAAACCTCCATACTGTGGTACATCTACACAATGGAATACTACTCAGTAGTAAGAAAAAATGATATCCTAAAATTCACAGGCAAATGGATAGATTTGGAGAATATCCTCCTGAGCGAAGTATCACAATCTCAGAGAGATAAGCAGGGGATGTACTCACTCACTAGTGGTCTCTAAACAAACAAACAAGAAAAAAAAAGCCAAACATGCCCAAGCAGCAAACCACAACCACTGAATAGCTTGGGATCAGAAACACCCTGGACTGACCCTTCAAACCCCAGTTCATCTATAGGAACACCTGACTCACTCTTGAGGGAGGGGGGACAAAAATGGATTTGGCCGGGAGTGAAGACTGATCCAAGCACTGTTGGGCCAGTGTGACCATAGGACTGTCTGCTCCCTGCCAAGGGAGGGGATGGGGAGTTGCAGAGAAGAAAAATGATCAGATGTGGTGGGAGGGGGAAGAGACCTTCAATAAGGAAATACAGGGATGGAAAAAAAAATTCAGAGGGAAAGCTGAACACAAAGAAAATATATGTGTAGTAATCTTATTTGAATTTCCACCCTTGATAAGCCATGCTTATGATTATTATCCTCTGTATAGTTATTGTTAACTCTTCAGCATTTTTTTAAAATTCTTTTTACTGTTTTTTTGATAAATACAAAATAAAGAAAAAAAAAAGGAATTCTCAGCAGAATTACAAATGGCTGAAAGGCACTTGAAAAGGTTCTCAACATCTTTAGCCATCAGAGAAATGCAAATCAAAACAACTTTGAGATACCACCTTAATGGCTAAGATCAAAAACACAGATGACAGCCTATGCTGGACAGGATGCAGAGCGAGGGGAATACTCCTCCATTGTTGATGGGCATGTAAACTTGTTCAGCCACTCTGAAATGCAGTATGGTGGTATCTCAGAAAACTGGGAATCAGCAATACCAAAATGAGTGGGATCCAGCAATATCACGTTTAGGCATATACCTTAGATATATATAAAGATACCATATATCTTTAGAGACACACATTCACACCCCAAAAGCATTAGCTCAGCTATGTTCATAGCAGCATTATTCATAATAAAAAGAACTTGGAAACAACCTAGATGCCCCTCAACTGAAGAATGGATCAACAAGCTGTGGTACATTTACACAATGGAGTAATACTCAGCAGTGAGAAAAAATAATATCCTAAAATTTGAAGGCAAATGGATGGGTTTGGAGAACATCCTCCTCAGTGAGGTATCACAAACCCAGAAAGAGAAGCAGGTGATGTAATCACTCATTAGTGGACTTAGAAAAAAAATGTCATTGTATACAAGAGCTCAAGGCTAGAACATAGCTAAATGACACAGTGCCTCACTTCTGCTTTGATGGCCTCTGGCAGGGGTGTGAGTGAAGAAAGACTTGTTTTCTTTAAGGGGCTGGCCACAGGGAGTTTAATTATGCTCCAATTAGTAAATGAGCAGCATGAATGGGCATTTTTGTAAATGGGGAGATCATAAATGTGGGTATGAATCTGAGAGGACTGATAACTGAGTTTGATGGAGTGCATGATGTAAAATCACCAAATTATAAATATATATAAAACAAATTTCAAATAAAAATAAATAAGAAAATTTAAAATGAAAAAAATAAAAGAAAACACTTTCTTAGATAATTTAGACTTTGTTGCCTTGGCTTTTTATCACAGTAATATTAAAATAATTAAGGTAAATAAAAAAAAGAAAAACCCTCGCCTCAGAAAAACAAAGAAAAAAAAGATAAGAGGCATTAGGGGTTGCTATCTTCCTACCAAAATGAAAGAAGAGTAAGAACATTATTTCTTGGTCAGCAGAATATATGATGGCCTCATCTTATGTGTTCATATAAAATTATATCTTCAGATGTGTATATTGTAGATGAACTTGAAAGAAATATTCAGTTGTAAACATATTTGATAGACACAATCATTATAATTAGGAAAAAAGAACTACAATTATTCTTCTATTACACAGTGTATTTCACCATAAATACTCTACAAAACTGAGAGTTTTACATGCAAAATACATTATTTTGTTGCTTTATCACTCATTTCTGGTATTACCTTTAGTTTTTTCCTATAACATTACTAAAATTTACATTTGCAATCTCTAAAAAATTACTAATAATTTACTTTGTAATACTTCATATAACAAGACATTTCCAGTATTATTTATAAATTCTATTATGTTTTGTGAGGCCATGCAAATGTACAAAATCTTTTTTTCAATGTATTCTTAAGGGGTCTTTTCAAAATTATTTTTTGTCATCTTGGTGATAAAGCTGGATATTTCATACAGTAGGCATTCACACATTTTCTCTCTTAGATGAATCTTATAAAATTAGACTTGAATTCTGTTATGAAGCTGTCTTGTTTTAATAAAGCAGGATTGCTTTCAGGTATGAATACTGCAATGCATACTATGAACTGATTTCTGAGTGAAGCCCTTTCTACAGTGACTGCATTCATTTATAAGTTTTATCTCCAGTGTGAACTGCCTGGTGTTTATTGAAATTAGGTCTCTCAGTAAAGGCCTTCCCACACTCTGAACACATATATGGTTTCTCTCCTGTGTGGGTTTGATGATGTACTTTGAGATGTGGTTTCTTGAAGGATTTCTCATAGGACATGTATAAGCTTTCTCCATAGTGTGGATTCTCTGATGTGTAATTAATTCTGACTTCTGGATAAAGTCCCTCCCACAATTGGTACAAACATGGGGTTTTTCCCTAGTATGAATGGTCTGGTGTTTATTGAGATTTAACCTGTCAGTGGAAAACCTTCCCACATTCAGTGCATATGTAAGGTTTCTCTCCTGTATAAATTCACTTATGTATTTATAGTTGAGACTTAGAAGGACTAAGATTTTCTACAGACATTGTGTTCAGGTTTTTCTCTAGTGTGAATTCTTTGATGTGCAATCAAGTATGCCTTCTGGATGAAGGCCTGCCCACATACAGTACATATATAGGACCTCTCTCCTGTGTGAATTCTCTGGTGCATCCAGAGTGTTGTATTTTGGGTAAAAGCTTTCCCATACTCATTACATTTCTAATGTCTCTCCCCAGTCTGAACTTACTGGTGTATATTAAAGGCTGAGCTCAAGGAGAAATCTTTTCCACATTCAATGCATGTATACAGTTTTTGTTCAGTATGGGCTGTCTGATGCCTAAGAAGAGATAACAACTGGAAAAATAATTTTCCACATTCATTGCATTTGTAGAATTTTTTCTCTAGGGTGAGTTTTCTGATGCAACATTAATTCATAATTCTGAATGAATGCCTTCCCACATTTAGTACATAGTTTTCATCTTCATGTACTCTCAAATATATACTGAGTAGTGGCTTCTATGTAAAAATATTTACACATTTGCTAAGTTCATGAGGCTTGTCCACATTGTAAATTCTGGAAGGAATGAAGAAATGTGATTTGGAGGTGAATATCCTTCCAAATGCAGCCTTTTCCCCAACAGAATAAGTAATAAGTAATAATTTGATTAAGTGTATGCTGAATTCTGAGGACTTTTCCATATTGATTATTTCCCTAGAATTCTGTTCCCATATGTATATTTTGAGGTTAGAGTAAGAAGTACTATGGGCAACAAATAGCCTATGAACCATTATTCTGTCAAAATTCCTTGTTGCTTTATTTTTATTATGAACATGTAAGTCTAAGTTGTGCTTAAAATGCTTTCCAAATGAGTCTTTCTTTTGAGGTCTTTTCTGTGAAGGAACAATATTTGCTCTTGGGTATATATACTTTCCAATGTCTGTACATTCATAATCCCTCTTGGTATTCAATATTTTCTTACTGAAAGCAGCATGACTCAAACAGTTGTTCTGGTTTCTCTGGTATCTTTCCATCTGTTCAGCATCTTGCCACAGTTCTAAAATAGAATACAATGAATCATCTCTTAAATCATCACTCACTGTTTCACCATAAAATGTAGATTTTTAGAAGTTGTTTTGTGTGTTCTTAATCCTATATTTCTCATCTACAGAGAAAAAATAAAAACTGACAAAGAATAGATCATAAAATATTAAAACTTTCACATAATCTAAATTAAACTCATGAAAATCTGTAACTCTAAATTCATGAAAATCAATAACTGATGACAACAATAAAAATACATATAGAGCACTTATGTGCCAACCTCTAGCAATGCTAACACTATTCTAGTTAACAGTGTAAGAAATATATATACACAGACACATTCAATTCTTTTCAAGCTCCATTAGGTATCTACCATTATTATCTATATTTTATAAATAAGGAAACCAAAGTGCATAGTCATTATATGGCTTGCAATATATGATTATCAAGTGTTAGAGGTTGAGTCTAATATAAGCAGACAAGCTCTATTTTTTTTTTCTTTAACTCATTTTATTTTGAAAGTTGTTATGTGCAAATCAAGACTGTAGTAAATTTTGGAATGTCGTAAATGTTGCTTTCTTAAGGAAAAGGAGCTCTTTAGGTGGTAAATTAGGCATTTGATGGTTAAAATTCTAATAGGAAATATGACTTATAAAGATGAAACCTTAAATTTTACTTTTCATGTTTAATGTTTAACTTATTTTGAATTTTTTATTATTCTTTTATTTATTTATTTATTATGAATAAAGTCATATTTTTTATCCATGTATCCCCTTGTCCAAACTCCCTTCCCCATCTCATCCCTCCCAGTAACTTTGTCTTCTCCCCATCTCCTCATCTCCTCCCCAGCAAGGGCAGGAGGTCTCAAGGTCCCAATGTGGCTTAGTTCAGCATCCACTCCAGGCAGATCCGCTTTCCTCATCCCAACATCAAGACTGGGTCAGGTGTTCCTCTGGAGGGAATGGGGACAAGCTCTATTTTTATAAAAACTTAAATATCAAATACATTATACAGATGGCAGATAAGACAAAGATTTTAAGAAGAAAATATGTGGAGAGGCTAAGCACATAAATCAAAGTATAGGTCTTCATTAGCTTTCAAGCCTCACTAGTCTTGTTCCTGTATCTTGCCTTTTTTTAATCCCTTGCTGCTCTGAAACTCATTATGTAGACAAGGATTGCCGCAAATTTGAATGGAACCTACTAAGATTTAACTTAAGTGTGCACCTCTCATCTTGCTTATCAGCAACAATACCAAATTAATGTCATTAAAAAACTTATCCATTATGTCTACAGGAGTAAATATTGTATTACAGTGCATTCTAACTTATAAACAATAAATGTATGTCTACATTCCATTTCCTTATCCAGATGCATTCTGTTTCTTTCATTACATGTACCACACATACAAACTAGAGATAAGCTATTATATATACACATATATTTATCAAAAAGATAAGCTATCTGTGATACAGACTGGTAAGGATATCTAGTCTTAAAACCTTTCTGAGACTCCTTTGAAGATTAGCATTCCCATGTAACAGTGTTCCAATCAACCTAATAGGAAAGAAAATTATGAGTACATTGGAACAGTAGACATGTTTTCTCCAGGCCCTCTTCTGCCTTTATGCTTATTAAAATCTGGATTTAACAGTGACACAGGTTCAAATTTGCAGGTGTCAGAAAAAATCCAAGATGTTGAATAATAAACTAGAAAAGGCCTAAAGATTCCTGAATAAATATAAGTAACCAAGTTTTCTGTACCAGTAAAAGGAAATCATTTCATATTTAAATCAAGGTATCTTTTTGTTTGTTAGTTGTCCTATTCTGTTTACGATTTGGGGACTTGTTTTATTTTGAGATAAATGTATTCTATATAGCCTTGGCTGACCTGGAATTCACTATATAGACTAGTTTGGTCTCAAACATGTAATCCTTCTGCCTCTGTCTTCCATGTCATAGGAATATAGGCATACACCACCACACCTGGTTTATGACTTTGTTTATTTTTAAGACATCGCTCATACAGCCTACCTTGGCCTCAAACTAATAGTATGTAGCTGAGGTTAGCCTTGAACTCTAATTTACCTGCTTCTTCCTCCTAAGTGCTAGGATTACATGTACCACATGTATACCACTATATCTAGCCAATCACTGTATCTTATAATATCTTTATTACTGTCCATTAGCTTTAATGTAAGTCAAGTACTATTTTCTTCCAGAAAAGACATCACATGTTTCCATTACTATAGAATACATGAAATGTGCTAGATTCTTAATAAATAATTAAAAATGTAACAATCTATTCAGGAAGAAAATTTTGACATTGAGAATGCGCTGAGATAGCAAATTGAGCTTTCCCTTTTCATGAACACATTCTATCAAAAACTACACACTCTATTTATGTTATGTTATGTTGCTATGTTATGTTATGTTGTTATGTTATGTTATGTTATGTTACTTGTTTTGCCTGCCTGTATTCTGTAAACTAAACGCATGCCTTGTGTCTTCAGAGGCAAAAGAAGACACTGAATCCTTAGAAACTGAATTTATAGATGTTATAAGATGCTGGATGTTATATTTGTGCTGGAAATTTAATTCAGGTCCTCTGGAAGACTATCCAGTGCTCTTAAGTGCTGGTCCATTTCTCTAGCCTTGCCCCTATTCTTCTGTTTTTTAGACCAGACCCTCTTAAACCTCCATACTCCAACTCCATCACTGTATCCCAGCATCCAACAACAGCAGGCATTTCCTATAAACACACCAGCTAAGCAGGCCAGTAAAACAGGTAACATACAACCATCACATTTTCCAAAAATCCAGAGAGGAAACAAAAACCAAAGAATAAAGCACACACTCAAAAAAGACAAATCTAGAAATCATCACCTACACCTACAGTTATCCCAAACCAAGATGCCTAGACACCAGCATAAGAACACAATCAAAGAATCCTTCCCCAGCAATCCCAGGGGACACATAGTTGACAGCCAAACCTCAGATGGACATCTCTCTGGACCGTGCAACCAGTATCCAGAGGGAGTGAGAGGCTGGAGAATCCTTCCCCAGCAATCCCAGGGGACACATAGATGACAGCTGGTACCCTCCTTCAAGGCAAGTTGCATCATCATGGACACATATCTCTCCAGATTGCACAGCCTGTGTCCAGAGACCAGTGAGAAGTGTCTCTCTGAACTGCTCAAACCAGTACCCAGAGCAAAGTGAAAGACAGGCATCTCTTCAGACTGTGTGACCATGTGACCTGACCAGATTAAGAGAACCTATAGACCCTGTATCCAGAGCAGACAGGAGACACACAAACCCTCTAGCCACAACTAATTTAGAGCTGACTAAGAGTGAACCAAGGAAACAATGGGCAGTTGCCAGTGTAAGAATACGTATAACAATATAAAGGACAACAAGGCAACATCAAAAGAAACTGGTGGCTCTAAAACATCAAGACCAAACAGAGCAATGAATAGGAAACAGAAAGAAACAACATTAAAAACACTTTTATGAAGATTATAGAAGCCTTAAAAGAGGATATAAAAATTCCCTTAAAGAAATACAAGAAAATACAGATAAAAAAATTGGAAGAGATGAACAAATCCTTGAAAGAAAACCAAGAAAGAGAAAACCAACAAATGAAAGAAACATTCCAGGAACTAAAAACTGAATTAGAAACAATAAAGAAGACACAAAACAAGGCAAAGGATGAAATAGAGAATCTGAAAAAAAGATCTGAAACTACAGATACAAGCATAACCAACAGAATACAAGAGATGTAAAAGAGAATCTCAGGAGTGGAAGAATCAATGGTAGAAATAGATAAATCACTCAAAGAAAACACTAAAACCAAAAAAGCCATAACACAAAATGTTCAGGAAATTTAAGACACCATGAAAAGGCCAAATCTGAGAATAATAGGAACAGAAGAAGGAGAAGAATACCAGCTCAAAGGCACAGATAATGTATTCAATAAAATAATAGAAGAAAAATTTTCCAACCTAAACAAGGAAATGCCTATAAAGATACAAGAAGCTTACAGAACACCAAATAGATTTAGCCCCCTCCCAAAAAGTCCACTGGCCATATAATAATCAAGCCACAAAACATAGAGAACAAAGAAAAATATTAACAGCTGTAAAAGAAAAGGGCCAGTTTACAAATAAAGGCAGACCCATCAGACTATTCAATGGAAAAAAATGAAAGGAAGAAGGTCCTGGTCAGAAGTTATACAGACGCTAAAACAGCATGGCTGCCAACCTAGACTACTATACCCAGCAAAACTATCAATCACTATAGATGGAGTAAACAAGATATTTCATGACAAAGTCAGACTGAAACAATACCTATCTACAAATCCAGCACTACAGAAAGCAATAGAGGTAAATTCCATCTAAGGAAACCAGATTCACCCATGAAACCACAAACAATCAAAATTCCCAAAGAAGAAAAGCCCAAAGAAGGGAAATACATACAAGCTACCACCAAAAAAACAGGGAATAACAATCAGTGGTCATTAATATCCCTTAATATCAATGGACTCAATTCTATAAAAGACAAATCTTAACTCAATGGATAAAAAAACAGAAGCCAACCTTCTGCTGCATACATGAAACACACCTCAACTTCAAAGACAGACACAGGCTAAGAGTAAAGGGTTTGGAAAAGATTTTCCAATTATATGGCCCCAAGAAACAAGCTGGTATTGCCATCCTAATATCTAACAAAGTAGACTTCAAACTAAAATCTATCAAAAGAGACCAGGATGGACATTACTTATTCATCTCAGAAAAAAATTGTTCAAGATGAGATCTCAATCCTGAATATTTATGCCCCTAATATAAGGGCACCTACATATGTAAAAGAAACACTACTAAAGCTCAAACCCCACATCAAATGTCACACTCTAATAGTGATAGACTTCAATACCCCACTTTTACCCTTGGATTTAATAGATATTTACAGAAGCTTCGACCCAAACACAAAGGAATATACATATTTCTTAGCACCACATGGAACTTTCTCTAAAACTGACCACATACTTGGTCATAAAACAAATATTAACAGATACAAAACAATGGGAATAAGCCCTTGTATCATATCAGACCACCATGGCCTAAAGTTACAATTCAACAAGAACAAAAATCACAGAAAGCCTACAAACTCATGGAAAGTAAACATTTCTATATTGAACCACCACTGGGTCACAGAAGAAATTAAGAAAGAAATGGAAGATTTCCTAGAATTTAATGAAAATGAATCCACAATATACTCAAATGTATGGGAAACAATGAAAGCAGTGTTAAGAAGAAAATTCAGAGTCTCCATCTGACCCCTGAAGAAGAAGCATGTAGGAATCCAAGTGAGCCGTGGGCTGGGACATGTGGCAAGTAAATTATAGAAATGGGTTGAATTAAGATGAAAGAGCTAGCTAGTAATGTGCTTGAGACATGGGCCAAACAGTATGAAGTAATAAAATAAAAGAAGAAAATTCATAGCACTAGAAGCCCATATGAAAAACCAAGAAAAATCTCACACAAGAGACCTAACAATTCAGCTGAAGGCTTTAGAACATTTAGAAGCAAACTCACCTAGAAGGAGTAGATGGCAGGAAATAATCATACTTAAGGCTGAAATCAGTACAATAGAAACAAAAAGAAAAATAAAAAGAATCAATGAATCAAAAAGTTGGTTCTTCGAGAACATCAACAAGATAGACAAACATTTATCCAAACTGACCGGCACTCTGGAGCAGGGGCAGCTGAACTCTGCACCTGGCCACACTCACAGCTCCTGCTGCTGCTGAGGGTATCTGCAAGGATCCCTACCGCGACCCCGAACTGAGTGAACTGAGCAAACCAACTGCAGGGGTCTCTGAGGGGCGGATTCGAACCCTGACCAGAGGTGAGGAGGGCTCGGCGGGCCTCAGCGCCTGTATC
>PVIH01017412.1:0-41936 GCA_004025045.1 Sigmodon hispidus | reverse complement strand
CCAAGGACACTGTCAATAGGACAAAACGCCAGCCTACAGAATGGGAAAAGATTTTCACCAACCCTACAAGTGATAGAGGACTGATCTCTAAGATATATAAAGAGCTCAAGAATTTAGAGCCCAAAATCCTGAATAACCCTATCAAAAAATGGGGTACAGATTTAAAAAGGGAATTCTCAGCAGAGGAACTACGAATGGCAGAAAGGCACCTGAAGAAGTGCTCTTCAACTTTAGCCATCAGAGAAATGCAAATCAAAACAACTTTGAGATACCACCTAACACCTGTTAGATTGGCTAAGATTAAAGGCACAGATGACAGCCTATGTTGGAGAGGATGCGAATCAAGGGGAACACTACTCCATTGTTGGTGGGAGTGTAAGCTTTTTCAGCTACTTTGGAACACAATATGGCGGTTTCTCCGAAAATTGAGAATCAATCTCCCCAAGGACCCAGCAATACCACTTCTGGGTGTATACCCTAAAGATGCACATTCACACTCCAAATGTATTAGCTCAACTATGTTCATACCAGCATTTTTTGTAATAGCAAGAACCTGGAAACAACCTAGATGTCCTTCAACTGAAGAATGGATTAACAAACTGTAGTACATCTACACAATGGAATATTACTCAGCAGTAAGAAAAAATAATATCCTAAAATTCATAGGCAAATGGATGGATTTGGAGAATATCCTCTTGAGCGAGGTATCACAAACTCAGAAAGATATGCAGGGGAGGTACTCACTCATTAGTGGTCTTTAAACAAACAAAGAAGAAAAATGCAAAGCATGCCCAAGCTGCAAACCACAACCACTGAACAACTTGGGATCAGAAACACCCTGGACTGACCCTTCAGATCCCACTCCACCTAGGGGAACACCTGACTCACTCTTGAGGGAGGGGGGACAAAACTGGATTTGCCAGGAGTGGGGACTGAACTAAGCATTATTGGATCAGTGGGACCATGAGACTGTCTGCTGCCTGCCCAGGAAGGGGATGGGGAGTTGTAGAAAAGAAAAAAATGACTTGATGTGGTGTGAGGGCGAAGGGATCTTGAATAAGGATATACAGGTATAGAATTAAAATTCAGAGGGAAAGCTGAACACAAAGTAATTTTATGTGTAGCAAATTATTTGCATTATCACCCTTGATAAGTCATGCTTATGATTTTTATTTTCTTTATAGTTATTGTTAACTTATCAGCATTTTAAATTCAATTTACTATTTTTCTTGATAAATACAAATTAAATAAAGAGAAAAATATGAAAAAATGTGGTACAGTACATTTACCCAATGAAATATTTTTCTGCCTGATTAAAAAAAAGAAATCCTGAAATACTGAGGTAAATGGATGGAACAGCAACTATAAAATCATCACTAGTGAGATGACTCAGACCCAGAAAGACAAATAGGATATGTATCCACTTTTATGCAGATGTTATCTGTTAAATCAATTGTAAACAAATTATAAGCCACATAATCCCAGAAGTTACATACAGAGTAAGGGACAAGGAGGGAGATATAGATCTCCCTAGGAAGGAGAAATTAATTAATTATATGTAGAGGAACTGGGTTATGAAGTAAAGAGGAGGATCAGTTTTTAAAGGAAAGGGTAGAGAGGGATGAGAGAAGGAATATGGAGATAGCCATAGTAAAACTAACGGCCATTGGAGGGTACTATAAAACCTAAAACAGTAGAAGCTTCCTAAGTTATGTACATATATGAAGGTGATCAATGTAAAATAGACAAATAATTGAGAGACAGCATCCCTAATTTGATATTCTTGTCACCAAATAAAGTTCCAGTATATGGCATCCAGTAAATGCATCCAGATGTAAATCAGAATGGTTACATATAATGGAATTGTTGGCCAAATGGTCACATAAGCTGTTGTCAAAGCTATGTATAGGTTTTGCTCCACAATCTAACAGTAAGGTTCTATCTACTGAAGACAAAATCTACATTCAATGAACATAAAGTTGAACTGGTGATGACACTGATACTTTACCCCTAGGTAGTAGTTAGTGTTCTTGATACCAGAAGGTTCTTTGCATACTACCATTCTACAAACCCTTTGTCTACAATGGTGTGTTGTCTGTAAGAGATGCTATCAATCCAACCAAAAGCTAATTTAACTTAAGACCCATTTCACAAGATGGAAACCATAATGTTTCTTTGGGTAACCAAGAATCTGAGACTAGATACCCCAGGGATATATAGGAAAAGAAAATACTACTGCTTTGTTAAAGCAACCTAGCAATAAAAATGACTGCTAATGATATTCTGCTATATTTATATATTAGCTCTTTGCAAAGCTGTCATTAGAGAAGCTTTTTCCTGCAGGAAATGGAAACAAATACAGAGACCTACATCCATACAAATAGAGAGTAGGAGACATTGGAACCCCATCCCACAAACAAAACAAAATAAAACCACTTTCACCAAAATCTTCCACTCAAAGTTCAGGAAAGAGAAAAGAGTATAGTACCCAGAAGAAATGGAGAATGACACTGAAACAAGGTCTTATGAACACAGCAGGGCAAACATGCACATGAACTCAGAGACTGAGGCAGCATGTACAAGGCCTCATGGGTCTACATCACATGAGGTCTTAGAGTTAAGAGTAGAAAACATACCCTGTACTTAAAACAGAAACTACCTCAAATTAGTAACTGCTTGCAAATGAAAGACTAGTTTACTCAAAGGGATTCTCAATGGAGCAACAATCTCTTAAGGTAGGTGGCTCGGTGATTTTACACCATGCACGCCATCAAACTCAGTTATCAGTCCTCTCAGATTCATACTCATACTTATGATCTCCCCATTTACAAAAACACCCATTCATACTGACCATTTACTTACTGGAGCATAATTAAACTCCCTGTGGCCAGACCCTTAAAGAAAACAAGTCTTTCTTCACTCATACTCCTGCCAGAGGTCATCAATGTAGAAGTGAGACACTGTTTCATTCAACTATGTTCTAGCCTTGAGCTCTTGTATACAATGACATCTTTTCTTTTCTTTTTTAAAGTCCACTAATGAGTGAGAACATCCCCTACTTCTCTTTCTGGGTTTGTGCTAACTCGCTTAGCAGGATATTCTGTAAAACCATCTATTTGCTTGCAAATTTTTAGGATATCATTTTTTTCTTACTGCTGAGTAGTACTCCATTGTGTAGATCTACCATTTTGTTGATCCATTCTTCAGTTGAAGGACATCTAGGTTGTTTCTAGATTCTTGCTATTATGAATAATGCAAGTGGAACTATTAGGAGGTATGACTTTCTTTCAGTATGTTTTTCAGGCCTTGTTACAGTAAGTATGTCACTGTGATGTGGGCTTTTAGGTCTCATATACAATCAATCCAGTCCAAATGAGACAGATCACTTCCTGTTGCTTTCCATTCAAGATAGAGAATTCTCAGCTACTCCAGCAACATGTCTACCTGTACACTATTATTTCTTGACATGATGAAAATGAACTAAATCTCAGAAACTATAAAACACATGGTTTTTTATAATAGTTTACTGGGTTATGGTATTTCTTCACAGCAATAAAAACCCTAACACACTGGGTAAATGATTCAGCTACTATAAGCTGGCAATGTGAATAAATTCATAATGGTACTAAAAATATCAAAATGCCTTTTTTATAAGTAATGCTGATATTATAATTATGTTGTATAAAACTAGCATACAGTAAGGAGAGATTATTTATGACAAAAACATTTTAATAAAAATGAAAAATAAAGTCAGTATCAAAATGGAAGATTACTGACTTCTAGTCATGATGGTCTAATGTCAAATAACAAAATAGCTGAAACCCTTAAATTAGGTAGTAATGCTTCCGTTGTTCACATACTGCACCTGCAAGATGATACCATGACAGACACATTTGAACGTGTTTATCATTCCAAAATTTGCAAGGCAATTAGTAGCAATAAAATTTGTATTGGATTTGAATAAATTTTAGACAATTATCTGTCCTCCAAATGTGATTTATCCAACTATCCCAGTGGGACATGTGACTTACTCACATTTATTGCCCATTAGAGGCAAGTAATTCTTATCACAGCTGAACATGAAGATATTTATTGAAATAAATTCAGATGAGCTAATGGACTCTATAACCCTTTGGTGAAGTACAAACCATGAGGTAAAGTACATGAAATATAAATTAATTACTGATATATGCTCTAGTATAGATTACATGTGTACACATACCTGAAAATGTCAAAACAATATATTCAATTTTTAAAATAGAATATAGTGTATCTTCATTTAAATGGTTCCTTCTGTGCACATGCACAGAGGAACATTAAATATATTTTCTTATAATAAACCCATCATTATTTCTGAAACAATATTCTAGGTGTTTTATATATGGTATGCATTTCCATGAGAATTACACATACATGAGTAAGAATACACATAATTTTTCAAGTATGTTACAATAGCACACAAAGTTCAAAATAAGCATGCTGCCTATTGTGCCCTGGTCAAATAAACACCACCATAACCCAAACCATGTACCATTTTGACTGATTTTCTTCATATTTTAATTTCTTCCCATTATGGTTTATTCAATGTGACCAATTGCCTTTAGGAACAGAATACTCTTCTTAAATTCTTTAAATACCCTTTTAACCTAAAACGATACAAACAGGCTCCAGGAAGTCACATGTATTCATCCAGGGCACAGGTCATGTTTGTTTACACAGGGCCCCCATTTTCTCATCTATCTCCAAGCTGCTGATGCTGCCTTATTTCCTCGCAATGACATTTTCTGTCAGCAGCATAAGTGGGAAACCCTGCTGTATTTTATGAGAATGTGCTTGTGGTTTTCCATCAAAGTTGAACTATTTGTACATGTGTGTAGCAGGAATTAGCAGAACTTTTTATTTTATGTTTAAAATCTATTAGCCTTCTTCCATTTTTGAATGTTATTGTAAAGAAAACAATTACATCATTGACCTTTCAAGAGGTTTTTAAAAATGTCCTCACATCTGAAAAAAAAAGAAAGGTGTTTTTGATTTCAATCTTGTGATGTTTTCTTCTAACTAATATTTGGCCATCAGTAGTATCTTTTAGATACTTATAGGAGAATGACACTAAAGATATTTTCTTTTTATAATCCTAGCAAATTCAAGTTGTGTATATGTATTTGTGTGTATAAAGCTAGCCTACCAGATACACTGAGTCTCTAAAATATTCTTTTCTTAATCATGGAATTTAATCTCTACAGTTATTAATAAATATAGGAGAATTTATTTTATATACAGACTGATGAAAGTTAGTGAAGAACAGAAATGGCCTATTTACAAAGTTAGTACAATGGGGAAAATGAGCCTTGCCTGTACTTGGCTGTCATCATAAATCAATTTGCTTTCCTCTGAAAAATCCCTACTATTTAATGAATAAGAATGTAGGCACCTATGATCTCTTCTAAATCAATGCAAAATTATAAAATAATTAGGATGCCTATGTAGTCCAAAGAAGCCATTTCTATCAAAATAGCAGCAACAACTTCCTTCTACTCTTATCCATGGTTTTACCAAGCTTTATTGCATTTTATGAGTCCACTGACATATAGCAATATGCAAACATGCACTCACACATGAGTGTAATTATGTATTATTTATCGTTATTTTCTTCTTTAAAATTTAGAAATGTATGTTTCAATGAGTATTTTTTTCTTAAACTTCTCAGCACCCAGAGTAAGACCTATCAAAATGTATGAAATAAATAAATGATTTATAAAAAATATACATTGTGACTCTTTACAATCATAAATTTCTTCATCTACTATAACCATATAAATAATTTTTATATAAATAATTTAACTTACTTTTTTATAATTTTACTACATATTTAGTTTTCTTTTAAATTAACTTTTATTAAGAAATGTCAAAATTGACAGGATAGTAAATAATCATTTTAATAAGATAAATGATCTTACAAAACTAATTATAGATATATTATATAGATATATTATATTTTATAAAATGCTAATGAAGTTCTTGGAAAGTAAAATATTATATTTATCAATAAGAATTTAAAAATATTGGTTAAAATTTTTTTAAACGGCAGAAAATAAAAATAGATTGTTATTCTTTGAACATAACATTAACCTCAGTCTTATACATTACTTGTTGATTCATTTTGCGCATGTCAGGCAATTTTGAGATAATATTGAAAATTATTTTGTGGTTTCCCAATTGCTGAAGACACTCTACTCACTTTGAACACAGGGTCTGGGGGATTCATGCTGGATTTGACCTGAAAGCCTCATCTCCAAGGACTAGCTTTTGTAGTACCAGAAGATGTTAGCTAAGCTTCCAAGGAACTGAAGCACTAATCCTATCCAGCTATATTGCCTACGAACTAAAACATAATCAGAATAATATGATAACCTCAAGGGAGCAATAGGTGCATGCATATTCTAGTGGTAACCAACAGGTCTCTCATTGGGCTTATGGCCCACTCAACAAGAGTGAAATAATGACTAATATTAGAAACCTGGTTAACTCTCCAGACCTAGTTAAGTTGTGAATACATAGGAGATCTGATAAACACCCATTTTCTAAACCAGCAAAATTTCTATGCCCATTATAAATATTTATGTTTATATCTACATATAAGCGTAATTCATCAAAGAAACTTATATTTGCAAGTGATGGACACCATTAAAGAAAACCACAACTGATTTAAGTTTGAGGACAAATGATCTAATGATGACCTGCCCTAACTGATTTACTCACAGCATAATTTCTGCAACTAATGCTCAAGAAATATCACAAAAGAGAGATTGGAAAGTTTAAAGGGCTAGAAAAACAAAAAGTCTAATGTATGATGTGGAATGTCTTTGTGCATGCTATGAATGCTATTGGATAATAAAGGAACTGTTCTGGTCTATGGCAAAACAGCTTAGAAGCAGGAAGGAAATCCAATCATAGATATAGAGGAAGGAGGGTCTGCCAAATGAGGTGCAATCCAACACCCAAGAAGAAATATGTCATGTAGTACAGGTAAGCCACAAGCCACATTAGCAAGACAAATTAATAGAAATGGGTTAAGATGCAAGAGCTAGCTAGCAATAAGCCTGATCCATAGGATGAACAGTTCACAATAATATGAGTCTTGTGCGATTCTCTAGGACTAAGAAGCTGCAGGTGGGTCCAGACCTCAAGGCTAACCTGGACCAGAAACTTCTCTTACTACAGATGTGGGATTGCATCTTTTAGAAATGACAAGAAAAATTAACTAACGAACTCTCAATAAATTAATTGTCTAGACAAGGACCTGAATATTATACTCTGCTATACTCATAGGTCAGTGCCTACCCCAATCATCATTAGTCTTTCTTCAGCAGCTGTTGGAGCAGATATAGGGACCCACAGCCAAACCTTAGTTGGAGAGAGAGATAACTTGGAGATCAGGAAATCACATGAAAGGAAGAGAAGGAGGAAGAAATGTATGAACCACATAGGTCAAGGATACCAGGAGAAACAGGCCCACAGGTATCAACTAAGTAGAGCTACAGAGACTCACAGTCCGAAGGAGCAGTTATTGAGCCTGTATGGATTCATGGCACCTCCTCAGTATATACCTTATAGTTGCTAGCCTGCAGTTTTTGTTTTGTTTGGTTTTAATACAAAATAAAAATTTTTATTGAAAATAGAATTTTTTTCACATAATACATTTTGATAATGGTTTCCCCACCCCTACCTCTTCACAGATTATTCCTACCTTCTTTTTTTCATACCTAGTATTTATATATTTTTTTATTCTGAATAAAGTGATATTTCTTGCCCATGTATATCCATCTTCAAGTTCCCTTCCCCCTCTCACCCATTTCTTCTGTGGTAACTCCTAATAGTGGGAGTGTCTGTCAGAGCAGAGTGGTGTCTCTGACACTACTGTTCATTCCTAGGACCATTTTTTCTCCTACTAGGTTGCCTCACCCAGCCTTGGTATGAGGGTTTATGCTAGTCTTATTGTATCTTGTTATGCCGTGTTTACTGGATATCCCTGGGAAGCCTGCTTTTTCTGAAGGGAAAGAGAGGAGAGATGGATCTTGAGGAGAGGGGAGATTGTAAAGGAACATTGGGGGATACACTAGGAGGGATGGAAGGAGAGGAAACTGTTATTGGGATGTATTAAAAACAAAAATTAAATTTAAAAAATTGCTGAAAGAAAAAGCAATGGTTCCCCCCCCCCAGGGATAAACCATCTAATTGGTTATCTAATGCCAAGTGTTCATTCCTAAAATAGTATATATACAAGTGACATTATGTATACTGATCATATTAGGGTTATATGACTTACATATTTATGATTACTGCATTTATATATTTAGAAATATCTATATGTAGGTATCAACAATTAGAGATAAAGCTCTTGCATTTAGAGAGAGTAAGGGAATGGAAGTTGGACAGAAGAAATGAAGGAGGATAGATATATAATATTTTAATTTTAAATCAATTAAGAAAATATAGACAAATCAACAGTCCTGGTACTTTCCCAGTCAGCACTCTTAGCCCTCCCAGGGCAGTATGGAAGTCATGGCAATGAGTATAGCAAACTACTCACATTGAAAGGTGAAACATTTTTTTCTTCCAGTTTCTGCCTGAGCTATCCATGAACATCTATTTTACAGATCATACAGTGACCCTGAGTGCTAGCTGTATGTTAGAATCTTTTGGGGGAGCTTTAAATGACTAAAGACCTAAAACCCTCTCCTAAAGACAGGGATTTAGTTATGGTTCTGCCTTGGTCCCAGGCAGTAAGGGATTTAAAAGTCTCCCCATAATCAAATACACAACTAAGAGTGAAGGACGTGGATCCAGTCTCCTATCGTTAGTTACCTTACAAATGAAAAAACAGAGTTTGAAAAATTAACTTGGCATAGACTTTGGGATGCAATTTTATACTCATTGCTCATGGCTTGTGTGTTGAGTTGTCTTTTCCAGGCATCTTCAAGTCACTTGGGATTGAATAACACACTGAGTACCTCACTATTGGAATCAGGTAGCTTATACTCTGTCTTTTTCCTCATTGCTGGGATGCCTTGAAAAGTGGATCTACTGACGTTTTTGACAATCACACTCCTCTCTACTCCACAAAGAACAAGAGTCGATAAAAATCTATCAAACAAGAGAAGAAATACCTGCGTGGGAAGGTCAAGCTGGAGGGCGGTATTTTAACCGGTTCCTCACTGCTCTCTCCCAGGTGACTCTGAGTCTGTTCAGCAGAAAAAAAAATTCTTGGTTTAGTTTTTCTACAAGAAAAAAAAAAATCATTGTTGAATGGTAAGCAGTTTGTATTTATCCTTATTTCCTAAGAAAGAATCAAAATTCTATTCACAGACACAAAGGCCTTGACAAAAAGGTCGCATTCCTAATTTCACTTTGTAGAATATTTCTTCAAATTATTTCATCTTCCAGTCCTGTCTTGTTTTTTTTCATCTCAGAATTTCTTCCCCGTCTCTTTCTCATTCAACTGAGACAAATTCATTCTCTAAACTGCAGCTCAAATATCACTTCCTTTGTAAAACATTTCTTTGACCTTACAGACAGAACAGGACACTTCCTATTTCACGCTCCCTCGGTACCTAGATACAGTGCCACAGTGATGGGAAGTAGCTAAGAGCCCTGTTCTGCACACCTTGCCTAGTGCCTCTGAAAGAAGAAACCTACACAGTTTTATTTATTCTTACATCCATCATTTAGTCCAACTGCAATATATTTGGGACCTAATAAATGTGGATTAACGCCTGTTATTTTTTCTTAAATATTCTGTGGTTTCAAACAGCATAACTATGTAAAGAACAAGAATTAAGAGGTTCAATGAGCAACAAGGCAAACAAGAAAATGGCTTTGAAACTCAATACGGCTATAATTAATTGGAATTTAAGATGTGCAGTAAGTGGTGACATTCTGGGTCTTCAGGTCTGATGAGTCTCTACACAAATCAGTCAATGAAAGTGTGAAGCTGCCAGGGTGGTGGCATCTGCTAGCACCTGTAATTACTAGCAAGTATAAGTAACCCTACCACCCAAAGCATTTGGGTGCTTAGGGAGGGGTAATGAGTTGTTGCAGACAGGATTGAACTAAATAGCAAGTTGCATGCCAGTCTGATACTATAGTGAGACCGGTGTCAGCAAAATACCATAAAACAAATGACCAAAAGGGTGAAGCCAATATACGTATGTTTAGAGAATAGTGTCCTCAAAGTGTGAAGATGTAATTAAGACTGGTATACACTTCTTATTGTGTGTGTGTGATTTCAAAATAAATCTATGTATAGGCTAAAACTAATAAATAAAATTAGTACAAACAAACAAAAAAACTAAAAAAGCAGTGCCTTTACTAGGAAGTAGAACATAGGCATTTTGGTTTCTGATTTCTAGACTCAAACGTGTCAAGAGATACAAAATTCAATGGTAATTAAAGCGATGTGCTTCCTAGGACTGAATTATATGCATGTCAGAAAGAATGAAGTAACTTTGAGAAGAATTATTTGCTTGACAAATTATCAATTGAAAATTACACTGACTGGACTCCAAGTTTGTGCAAAAGATACATGCAGATAAGCAGCGCCATCCATTATGTAATATTCAGAAGGATGGGTAGGAGCTCCAACCTTAGCACTATAACTCAACTTAGAATTTTGTAGCCCTTCCTTCAAACCTATCACCCTGCACAAAACTCAAATCCAAGTGGATCTCTAAAATATGCAGAGAACTCAAGAAACTAGAGCCTCAAACTCTAAATAATCCAATTAAAAAGTGGGGTTCAGAACTAAAAAGTGAATTCCCAGCAGAAGAATTAGAAATGACTGAAAGGCACATAAAAGAATATTCAACATATTTACCATCAAAGAAATGCAAATCAAAACAACTTTGAGATACCAGCTTACACCTGTCAGAATGGCTAAGATTAAAAACTCAGTTGACAGCCTATGCTGGAGAGGATGCAGAGCAATGGGAACACTCCTCCATTGTTAGTGGGAGTGTAAACTTGTTCAGCCACTCTGGAATGCAGTAGGGCAGTTTCTCAGAAAACTGGATAACAATCTTCCCAAGGATCCAGTAATACCACTATTGAGAATATACCCTAAAGATGCAAATTTGCATCCCAAAGGCATCAACTATGTTCATAGCAGCATTATTTGTAATAGCAAGATCCTGGAAACAACCTAGATGCTCCTCAACTGAAGAATGGATTGACAAACTGTGGTACATCTACACAATGAAATACTACTTAGCAGCAAGAAAAAAATGATATCCTAAAATTCGCAGGCAATTAGATGGATTTGGAGAATATTCTCCTGAGTGAGGTATCACAATTCCAGAAAGAGAAGCAGGGGGTGTACTCACTCATTAGTGGACTTTAAAAAAATAAAGGTGTATTGTATATAAGAGCTCAAGGCTAGAACATAGCTAAATGACACAATGCTTCACTTCTACATTGATGGCCTCTGTCAGGGGTGTGGGTGAGGAAGGACTCATTTTCTTTAAGTGGCTGGCCACAGGGAGTTTAATTATGCTCCAGTAAGTAAATGAGCAGCATGAATGGGCTTTTTTGTTAATGGGGGGATCTTAAGAGTGGGTATGAAACTGAGAGGACTAATAACTGAGGTTGATGGGGTACATCATGTAATATCACCAAATAACAAAAATATATAAATAAAAAAATAATGTAATAAAACAATTCTACCAGAGCTCATGGGTACAGAACAACAAGATAAGAAGGCCATCCTAAATCAAATAAACAATGCTCATATGAAAACATATAGATTGAAGTAGAGGGCACACAGATTACATGAGATTGCTAGTTAGTATATATTGTAGCTTTATTTAGATATTTTTATGGATAAAAATATGTAAAAATGTTGATGCGTGATTTCTGTGTCCACAGTTAGAGACAAAAAAATTTTCAAGTCTCTTTAGGCTTAAGTAATAAAATAGTTTAATGTTTTGATGTACTAGAAGAAAGAAAGAAATAAAATTGGTGTTAGATGCTCACAACCAACACTGATTTCTCCAGAGAATTTAGTTATATGATTTCATTTTTTTTCTGCAAACAACGATGCTCAACCTCACTAATTGTACTTTTTGTCAGATGTGGAACTTATACAAGAATATTCCATCAATTTACTTTAGCATCAGTATTTGCTAGCTGACTATAAAATCTCAACTAATTCTGTTATAGCAAGGACAAAGTATCTTTTTACAACCCTATTTTCTACTTGAGATGCATTGGCTCCTGTGACTTCTTTCTTGAGAGTAAACAGCTCTAGCCTCACTGATATCCTGCTATTAAACTAGGTACTGAATTCTTATTCTCAATGCTACATAGAAATCTGTCAAGTTTTTATATAAACATGATCCTTGAGTTTCCAGGAATGATGCATGACTCATGCTGAAATTATAACACAATATAACTCTATGCTGCTGGAACTTTAAACTCAAGCCCTACAGTGACATCCGTACATATGCAAGCCTCCTGGGTGGCAAATTACTAATTGCTGAAGTGAATGTTGTTATCATTTTAATTTTTTGAATAACAATTATTATGGTATGGGCAGTTGACATTAGTATGAGATCCATTTCCAGACTTGGTTTTGATCATGGATCATATTGTACATGTGGTGTCTGAAGCTACAATAGAATAACACATCTGAAGTCCCAGCATGGAATAAAGACAAGGTTGTATTATGAAATTCTCCTCTACACAGACTTCATTGGTAAGCAAACATGTTCTTTTACAATATGCTCCTCATCAGCAGGCTTAAGGGAGGCATCTTGACTTTGAAACTTCCACTTTGCAATAACTTGGATTGTCACATTGCTGTCTGCAGCAAGTTCAGCCAAATGAAAAGAACAACTGTTACTTCCCCCAGGACATGTATCCAACATATGTTCTAATTAAAAATTTATTTTTGTCCACTTAAATTAAGTTCATATGTCATGCTAATTGTCTATTTCTGCCCATTCTTTGTTCCTGAAACCAATGACCTTCAAGATGGAGAAGAATGCATCTGTTGAGTTTGGAGCAGAGAACTTTTCACTGAAGACAGGCAATGAGAAGGAGATCTGAAGCCTTGCACATTGTTTGCCACTTGCATTCTCTTTCAGTACAGTTTGAGGCATGTAGACAGGAGAAACCCCATAGAGCATGCAGATTTGTGGTCTCTTTTTCAGCTTTATCTTCAATCATGAAGAAATATTTAGAGCTCTGGGAGAAACCAAGACTTGTTTTGTAGAGTCATTTAAAAGTCCCAAAGCACTGATTTGTAGACATATTTATTATTTGTGAGTAAATAAAATATCTCTCTTTCTCAAATGTTTACTATTTTTTTAAATCTGAAAAATCTTTAGGCATATGTAGAATCATCCCTTTGCATATCCCATTCATTCCCTAAAAAAAATGCTTAATCTCTGTAGCCCAGTTTATACATTCATAACAATGACAGCTATCATTAGGAATGATAGATAAAAGTACTGAAATAATGGGCCTATCATTGCCTAATATATGGCATTTAATGTATTTATTATTACCGTTATCAAGCAGTGTATTGTTCTGTGTTTTGAGGCATACTGCAGTGGAACAAGCCAAAAAATATTTAAAGTAATCTTTAGAAAGAACAACTCTTTCCTCTTTTTAATTTCTTCACAGTTTTAACAAAACAGCTAGAGATATTTCAGCAACTTCCAGACAAATGTTAAGAATGGAATTAGTAGAGAACAAGAGGAATAACTAACAGAAAACCTTATGCTCCCAGATCCAGAAAGACCATCTACCATTCAGCTTTCTGTCAAGAGATATAAAAATACTGGATTTTTATATATTTCAAAATGAACAGCTTTGATTATGTGGAATATTACTATTCTAGAATGTCTGATCCAAAATTTCCTTACTCTACAACTCACATTAACAGTACTTAGTTTAAAGACCTTCCTGTTCTAAAAACTCTGTGTCATAAAATTTACCACATTCAAAACAGCAGGAAACATAGCCTTTCTCATTTTCCTTAGACAAAGTTTTAAAATGGAAAGGAAGAACAGCTCCTTGACTGATCTCAGTTTAACCAAATGATTTATACATGCTACACATACATTTTTGTTGAATATTACTAATTCATAATTTTAGGCAACTCACCCTGTGACCATTCTTTGGCATCTCTGACTGTCATACTTTATCACTGCTGTGGCATGGCATTGCTGCAGATTTTTTCTCCATATTATGATGGTGATAGCAGTAGCTATCGTTACTAGATACAGAACTATATGGGACATTGATAATCTAATGATTTGTAAAAATTTTATTAGTTGCATTAAAAACAAATCCCTTTAATTCAAATTAAATTTAATGTCTCTATTCTGGTGAATGGATAGCTTAAGTGAAATATTTAGGCTCTAAATCTCTTGGTTAAGGGCAATGATACAGCATATTTTGATTTACTTTCTTCATGTTACATATGGTTTTGAATATACCTTCAGAATTTTTCTTCACATCATTATAGAACTTTGATTATAAATTTCCCAAACAAGTCATCATGTATTTAGATGAAGTATCATAGGGATTTTTCATTTTGGTAAACATATATTCTCTTGGATACAACTGTTAACATTGTATTGTAAAAGTCATTAATAGTACATTTTGGTTAATATATATTCTCTTGGATGCAACTGATACCATATTGAAAAAGTTGTTAATAGTACTTATGTGACTTGCCAAGAGTAAAAGTATAACAAAATATTTTGCTTTAATTGTTTTACCTTGACATAATTTTAAAGTCATATATATATAAATATATATATACATGGTTTTAAAATTGTATACCACAACTTTATCTCATTTAGTTGGCTCTATTAAAATGTCTAAAAATGTGGAGATAACACCTTTTTCTCCTTTATGATAAGACAAAATATATAACCGTATTTCAACTAATATTCTCTCTTTCTCAGTAGCTATAAGTCCTTACCATTTGTAATACCTCTGGTGACTGTAATCATTAATCCCATGTTTTGAAAATTATTTAAGATTGAAGGTACTACAGTTGTACATATTGCTTCAGTCTGTAGAGCCCTAAGAAAGGATTTAGTGCATTTTCAAAAGAATTTTGCAGGTAGGAGCCCAAATGGATTTTCAACTATGCCTCAACCTTTTTGAAACCTACTGATGTTGAATAGTCTTTTACTGGTTGCCATGCCAACTGATACCAGAGGAACACTCTGCAGTGTGTTCATCCTTTAGAATGCTTCACCAGATGTCTTCAACAAATTGCTATGAAAAGACTTTGGTCTGTCAGTCTTGTTAGGAGATAAAAATCAGTCTATGAGACGTCCCTGCCTTCACTTCTGATAAAACCAACCCATAAAATATGTAGACTTACTCTACTCTCATAATAACCAGTAAAATCTCTCACCCTCACCCTTACCCTCCTTACTTCCTGTAGCAGGATTTTTAAAATATTTATGCTCTTATTTCTACATGAAGCAGAAACCATTATATGCTGCAGCTGACATTGTCTGGCCTAGCAAAGCGAGAAGCATCTGGCTGGCAGCAAGGAGAGACAGCAAGTTGATAAATTATTGATTTACATAAATCAACACCCTTTAAATATTGGTCTTTGGAAGAAAAAGGCTTTTATGCTATTTCAGATTTGTAAGTGGTAAGATGATAAATTCAGAGTCAGCTGTATCACAAGTTTATATTTCTAATCAAAGTTATACAGGCATTTCATAAATGTACATAGTGTGTGCTCTAAGTTTGTGATGAAACAACAAAATTTTGTGTTCACTAGGAGCAACCAAGCTAAGATCATGTATTTTAAAATATAGTAATAATTTTAAGTATAATAAAATTATTTTTTTCTATAATATTGACAGAGATTTTGGTGATGAATATGATAATATTTAAAGTTTGGTGTCTTTAAAAAGAAAAAAGAGACCCAGCAAAAATATTTTTCTGGAATAATATTTCCATATAACAACTGACATACCTATAATAAAATTATAGGCTTGCACATGGAAATTAATCATTAACCATCAGACTATTCATTTGCATGTGTAGTAATTCCAAATCATTATAAAAATCGTGGAATCTGCATATTCAATTGAAATTTAAGCATTGAAGAAGACTATATTTTTAAGTAGTAATTTAAATAAAATCTTCTTTCTAATTCTCAAGACAAAGAAATACTAAATTGAATCAAAATTTATTTTAAGCTACTTTGTTATATTGTGGTTCATATTTGAAGCTCATATCAAACAACAAATTTTAATTTAATCAAACATAAAAGAGATTATCACTTTTATTTTTGTGATTGTGTAGCCCCTTTCTGGTTCTAAGTTCTAACTGATGTGTACATGTATTCATCAATTTTGGCCTATTAGAACTTTCTGCATATTCTAACATGGGCCAATAACTTAATTTTTAAAATATTTTGTAAATATTCAATAGTGTGCTCTTTTTAAAATTTTTAAAAATTCCATAAATTTTGCTCTCAAATAATCTGAATTAAAGAGTTTAAAATTTGATTTCTACTTCTATTTTTTAATTTAATAAAATCATGCAATATACATCAACTACATTCCACTCCCTTCCTAGCCTCCTGGCAGACCCTCTTTATTTCCCTGTCCATGCCTTTTGTTGTTTGGTTTGGTTTGGTTTGGTTTGGTTTGGGTTGTGTAGATATATAGAATGAGAATGAGTAATTTTCTTCCAAGATTTTAGAGTAAGTAAAGAATCATGGATTTTCCCATTATGACGCTTGTCACAGAATCATACAATAGAAGTTAGCAACTAGGCCTTTCTCAGTTGCTCACTTGAAGCTGATGACAATCAAGAGTCATCTTCTAGATGAACTAGCAAGATCCCTCTAAGAGATCCCTCCACATCTCTAATTCTACTTTCTTCTACCTCTATCAAGGATAATATGACCAGCAATTTCCCTAGACGGGGAAAATGTGATTGGTTCTTAAGAGAGATTCACAGACAGCTGGCCATCCATATGACATTTTTCTACAAGCTTGCAGCTTGTAAGAGTGACTTTTCTTTCACAGTGTTTTGGTTACAACAAAAGTAGAATGTTCTTCATGTTGGGTCAGCACCTAAGCATCATTGCCATAGAGTGCTAAGGTAGGCACATCTTCAATGCATATATATGAATTATCAAAATTACTCAATTCAGAAAGAGTCCAGTGTCTGACAGTGAGGGTATACAATGGTAATATTAACATTGTGGAACATCTGGATTCTTTTGGCCTTACCTTTTGCTGCTTTGTCCTTGAATTGTTATGTAAGAGGATCAGTGCTATATAGAAAGATGATATGTTAAAAAAAATATTGAGCTTAACTACTATGGAAGTCTTTGGAATTTAGAGTTCCATTCAATAGCAACAAAAATTAATATGTAAAATTTATAGGACTTAATAGAATGTGACAAAATAAAGCAAAGAGGCCATTCACAAATCAAACAATTATGGAGATTGCTGTTTATAAGTTGAGGGGAAAAAAACAAAACAAAACCCTAAGAGTGTCACTTAAGATTTGTCCCAGCAGGTGTGACTAACCATGTGGGTAAAAATGTTTTCATCATTATCTCGGTAAAAACCCGCCCTGAGATATGTTTTTAAACAGGGTTTATTTGGAGAAAATAGCTTACAAAACAGAGCCGGTTTTAGGAGAAGATGACAGGATGAGGTTGCAGCGCACCGGAGCCTTTCTAGGGAAGATTCTTCATCCCCACGCCGTACGTCCGAACTCCCGGGCAGCTGGAGCGAACTGCGCACTTGGTCGGGGAACTCTCGTGAGAGAATGACGACTTCCTGTCCTGGTCCCCTCCCTCGAAGGTCTACTTCCGGAATCCTTTTCAGTTAACCACGCCCAGCTCGTCTCCATTCCTATGATCGTTCACATATACAGTTCCTGATTTCCCGCTACACATCATAGCATACAAATGACAGCTTGATTAGTCGAGACAGGGAAAATAACATTTGAAAATGAAAGAAACCAAACAAACAAAAATAACTGTCTTGGTCACTGTTCTATTGTTGTGAAGAGATACCAGGGAATAGGTAAGTCTTAAAAGGAAGCATTTAATTGGATGTCATTTACAGTTTCAGACATTTAGTTCATAGTATCATGGTTTTCCAGACAGTTATGGTACTGGAGCAGTAGGTGGGAGTTTTATGTCCTGATCAACAAGAAGCAGGCAGAGTAAGTAATACTACATCTGGCATGGGCTTTGGAAGTCCCAAAGCTCTCACCCAGTGACTCATCTACAACAAGGTCATGCTTTCTAATCCTTCTTAAACATTTTTACTAATTGGGGACCAAGGATACAAACATAGGAGCCTGTAAATACCACATTCTCATTCAAAATATCACAAAAGCAGATGCTGAAAAACAGTTTTGTTTCCTTTTGAAGAACTAGTTTTATGTTTTATTTCCAAGATTATGCTATCAGATTTTTATAAAATCCATGAAAACAGATGTGAATGTAGCATTTAGGCTTATATTTACAATAAAAAGAAAAATTCAGTACATATAAAAGATGAAAGTGTGAACTTAATAAAAACTAAAGCAATGGTCTTAAGGTAAGTTCTCTAGATCAATATTTAAGGAGGCCTGAGCTTTAGAGGAGAATAAAACATTTGTTTCATAAAACAAAACGTCCTAAGACACAGGGACACCAAAAATCACACAGGAGGCAATGGAAAAATTAGCACTTTTAAAAAAAATGTATTTGGCTTTCTCCCCCCGCCCCCAGGAAAGGTGAATCTTTAAAGTTTTTTTTTTTTTTAAGGCCATAATGAGAGGAAATAGAAGGTGAGAAATACCAGCAGCAGAATCAGGAGAGATATCTGATATGTGCCAACACAACTGAGTCACTGACAAGTAATACCTATTTCTACACACACACACACATATTCAATATATATGTATATATATTTTCAAAAAGTCCTGAATAAATATTATACATGTTATGTTTTCTTTCCTTTTAATAATTGTCTATTATGAGAAAATATGTGTTTCAAAAGGGTATGTAAATTAGTTTGATATCAATTTTTAAATGTATTAAACTTTCTGGTTAATAGGCACACCAAAAATTCTATAAAAATATCATCACTATTTTTAATAATATGGAAATATAAGAACTAGTCAAAATTTCCAAAGTGCACACAAGTACTAATGGAGGAACAAACCTCCCCATGAATGCTAACCCCATCATTTGTGTGAAATTCAAATATAGGATCAATTCTGTTTCTTCCAAGAATGAGTGTGGTCTTGATGCAATAACTGGAATAAGACCACATTGCTGGCAGCCATTTGCTAGCTCCACCAAAGCTGTTTTCTGAATGCAGGAAGATAATTTGGAAGTTAAAGGCATGTTAGAAACCTGGAAAACAGTGCCCTGTTCACTTTTTTAATGGAAATTTCACATCTCCTTTTCCAACATCCACTTTCCTTTCTACATTTCACAAAAAATGCATAATATGATCCTATGGTCTTTGAGCATTTTGTTGTTGTTACTTTTGTGTGTTTGTTTCATATTAGTGGCTAAATCTGAAAGAAAGAGAAAAACCAGGAATCAGATATATAACATCCATGATGTGATAGGTGAACTTTCATGTCTGAATCACACAGAGCGTGTGTGCATTTACTCTTCAAAATTTAACAAAGATAATAATATTAAGAATACGATAATAAATGGGAAAAATACCAGATATCTGACTAGATGATTTGTGTACATAATAAAAGCTGATTTTCACAGTTTTGCCAGTACTTCTCTATTTATACAGATTTAGGAAGCTCTGTCTACTTCAGCCAGAGCTTGGTGACAGCCCAAGACTCTACTGACAGGTTGGAGTACCATTGTGAGATGGTATAACCTTTATGAGGTCTGATCTATTGGAAAGATATGCAGCTACTCTAGACTTGATCTTTATAGAAATATTCAGACTCTGACACCTTCCCTGCTTTCTTTCTCTTCTTCTCCGCTTCTGTCCTTCCCCCATTGTACCCTCTGTCATAGTGTTCTATCTACTCACATGCACAGAAGTTGTGGAGGCTTGAAAAGCATGACACCCCCAAATTCTTTCATTTATATAGATTTTCTCAGGTACTTTACCAGAGTAATGGAAAGCTGACTAATGGGAAACTATAAATGTTGAACAGGCTATGACAGTTCAGATACTGTGTTATAAGAGAGAGAGTGTTTGGTATAGTTAGTCTGAAAGGTATTTAAAAGATCTTGGATTCTTTCTTTTGCTATGTTTATTTCAGTGTTAGTCCTTCTCAGGTTCAAAAGTTTAAATAATATCTGGACACCAACACTAAAACATGCTACTTTATCATCCCAAATGATGACATTTAATCTACATTTAAATTATTTGTAACTATCAATGAACAGGACCAAAATAAAATTCTTAATTTCTATCATCCCTTTTTTACCTGCTTCTTCCAATACCCTTTACATATTATATAATAGTATTATAATTTTTACAGTTGCTCAACACAGGAGCAGCAAAATACTCAACTTTTATGTTTATTTTTCCTTTACACTTTCTACATGCGGATTACAATGCACTCAACCAAGAAACACTATTGGTTCTATTTTCAAAATATGTATCCAGTTTAATAAATTCTCCCTTTTTTGATCACTGTCACTTTGGAATCTATGCAAGTCTCTTTATGCCTATGTCACTTCCCTGCTGGTAAGAAGAGTCATCTCATGAGCTGAATTCTGCAATCATCTTTTTGATGTATCATTGTCATATATACTTGCCTCAACTTTCCAAGATCATATTTCAATATTGACTACTCTTGAAAACATTAAGCTGGTAGTAGTATTTTATAGGTCCTATGAAATAAAGTTGATTAACTAAACCATCCATGAGCATTGGGTCTACTCAAAAAAATATAACCAGCTCATCCCATTGCCACAAAACCAATTGAAGAACTACGTAAATGAGTATGGGCAAAGGAGGATATTACATATACTTGTTTTCAAATAGTGTGAGTTAGTATATAGAGAACAACAAATGAGATGGACAAAAGCAGTGGTTCACATGTATGCACATGGTAAAAATTGCTATATATAAGAAATATAAAATGATAAGATTACTAAGTATATAAGCATCTAAGTAAAGATAAAATTTTTCACTATCTTTTACAAATGGCTGGTCATGCACACCCTATCAGTGGCTAGTGGCAGATGGCATAGACTGTGAAACACTAGAATCAACAGAGCTAGCACAGGCAGGTGGGTGTAACACATTCCTTGAAATGCAGTTGTTTTTTCTCTTTCTATCCCCCTTCTCTCATCATCTTGCAACAGTCTCTTAGAAATATTTCATTGACATTTAATTTACAAAAGATTCCTAGTTTGTGTTCTGCATATAAATTTTCTTTATGTTTTAAAAAAATACTATAGCATTATTTTAAAAACTAGAAACATTTTATAGTGTGGCTACAGATCTAATTTTTAAAATCAAACACAATTCTGGTGACAATATAAACACAAAAATGAGCCAACATTGTCTTTAAAATTCAGCAAATTTTACTTTATTCTCACAAAATAAGAAAAATAAAAATATATTTAAGTACCATGATAGTTGTGACATTTATTGGATGAATTTTTGTTTGGAATTCATCAGTAATTTTAACGACAATGTTTCCAGTATAATTTCAGTTATTTTTGTTCTGGAAGTCTTTTACAAAATAGAGGGTATATTGAAAATAAGGCTTTAAATAGCATAAAATATTTATAGCTTAAGTACATTCAAATATATATTAATAGAAAATCAAAATCATGTACCAAATTGTTATTTACATATATACTATTACAAAAGTCTATTCAAATTTCCTAATTTCAAATTAAGATGTAAATATATAATTGAACCATTTTCTCATTGTCATGGTTGAGACAGTAGTCCTCAGAATCCAGCACTTCGCTTCATTCAGAGGTAAAAGAATTGAGCAATGAGGAAAGATAAGTGTGGACAAGGTGCTATTCACTTCTATAGTGTAATCTGTCTCCTGTGGCTTTTGCTTATCACTGCCCAGAACTCATTTTATTTCTTTTAGGAACTTGCATGGCCAGAGAACTAGAATTATCACTGAAATCAGCCTCATTACTGCATGACCAATGAATAAGACCCTGATGACTCCTTGATCCCTGTTTGGATTTATACATTTTATCAATTGCTAATGTGACCTCTGCCTGGTGTTCCTCAGACCAAGGACTGAACTACCTTAGAAAAATGAAAAGCAAGTACTTCATGTACTAGCATAGAAAAGAATTCTTTCTTCCCTTCCCATTTCTCATTATTTCTATTATCAAATTTACCATAACAGAAACAATTCGTTATGAACAATTATTTATACATTATGCTATTTTGGATGAATTAATTGACTTTGTTGGGTTTAAACTTTGATTTGCTTTCATTCAGTATCTTTGTTGCCTAACCTGTAGTTTTAATGAAATACAGCTTGTAATTCCAGAGAATATTTTGTAAGATTTTAAAGCATATTATGCTTTACAATGTATCTGTTTGGTCTATGGCATGGGGAGAGTTTTGTCATAAGATATATAAAATGAAGACCCTCTTTGAATAGCTTTTTATTAAATTTGATATTTGCCAGTGTGATTTTATTTAAATTGACTAAGAGTGGGTGTTATGTTTTGTTTGTGGTGTTAGAATTATCTAAATAAGAATATAAAGACCAATTTTTAGAAGAGAGAATTTAATTATAAGAATATTTGCATAGTGACAATATTACACAACCCATTGTAGAGATTTCTACAGAAGAATTTAGAAGACAAGCCAACCCTATACCTCTAATCAATACTCAACACCCCCTTTCATTTCCTTACAGTTTTTTCCCTCATAGCATCATTACTAATGTCTTATAGATTCCTCAACTATTTGTTTAGATTCTATAGCTGCTTTATACAAAGGAAGTTTATAGAATAAAGGGATTTTTGTCAGTTGGTTTCTCATGCTGCACAGGCAGCTATGACACTGATTCATAGTAAGTGCTAATTGAAGACCTACTGGAGAAAGTGATCAATCTTAACTATGTTCCAGTTCATCAAATAGTAAGACGTTTTCCTCTTTGGGCCCTTATGATATCCTAGAGAAGAGAATTTAAGATGCAAAATTTCAATTTAAAACAATTTTATATAAAAAAGCAGCATATACATATTAGTTGCTCATATATCACATATATGAAGTCCTACCACTGGGAATACAAGCTATATATTATGATATGGATTTTAAAGAAAAATTATCTTGCCTATCAATGAATATTTTATCTTAACATAGTTATTCAGTTCTTATATCTCCATAAAGGACCAATAAAGAAATATATTTTTAAGTAAATAAGAACTTAAAAAATAGAAATTATTATATGTTCAAGGAAATGATTTTATTGAACACATATTATGTCTGCTTTTAATCAGGTGGCTGGATGGACTATTTGTAAGGAATTAAGAGAAAGACAATACAAGTGAGTATGAAACATAAAACAGAACATTTAAATGCTTGTTTCAAGGATAGTCTATCAATCTATTTCTACATTCTCCTTTGCATACTCTTTAATGATCACTTGTTAAACTTCACAAGTCAGCACATAACATATCAATGCAATTATCATTTCTTTTTGCAAAAATTACCCTAATGTGTGAGAAATAAGCTATCATGAAATATTCTATGAAGAACAGTGCAGAGACCCAATATATTCCTGAAGATTTGCTGATATGGTATGTCGAGCAACCTGTCAACACTGTAATACATTCTAGATGCTCCAGCATTGGATTATCACAACTATATCCTTATATTTCTATTTTCATCAAATGTATTTAGAAATATTCTGGTAGGAGAAGCCTCTCTGGGGCCTAAGACACACCCACAGCTCTGACTTCATGCTCTCACATGCAGGAATCAGGCCCTAGACTAAAGCTGGGAGAGACCATCCCCAGTGATCTCTAGGAACACATAGCAGTAGGGAACTCCCAAGGATGGACTCTAGGGAGAGCTGAGTCATCATAGACTGATGACTTTGAACTGTAGACTTGTGTCCAGAGCACAGTCAGAGGTGATCGGATTCCAGCTCCTGGGCTACCAGGATAATTTGTCTCCGGGGCCCAAGATACACCCACAGTTCTGATCTCAGGTTATCAGCAGTCAGTTCCTAGACTAAAGCTTGAAGGGACCTTGCACAGTGATCCCTAGAGACACATAGAAAGAGGGACTACCCCTGGACAGGCCCACCTCCAGGGCAAGTTGAGTCATCATAGAGGGATGCCTTCGAACAGCAGGATACAAGTCAACAGCAGTTTTGGAGATTGTGCAGACCACATGTCCAGAGCAGACAGGAGACACACAACCCCTCTAGCCACAACTGACTAGGACCTGACTAAGAGTGAACCAAAGAAGTAATGGATAGATGCCAGTGCAAAAATAATATAGCAATATAAAGAACAAGGCAACAAAAGAAGAAAATAAAAAAGCCAACAAATGAAAGAAAAATTCCAGGAACTAAATATTGAAATAGAAGCAATAAAGAATGCACAAAATGAGGCAAAGGTTAAAACAGAAAATAAGAAGAAACAAACTGGAACTAAGGATAAATGCATAACCAACAGAATCCAAGAGATAGAAGATAGAATCTCTAGAGTGGAAGACTCAATAGTGAAAAACAGATACATAAATAAAACAAAACACTAAAACCAAAAAAGTCATAGAATAAAATGTTCACGTAACTTGGGATACCATGAAAAAACCGAACCTGAGAATAATAGGATTAGAAGAAGGAGAAGAATATCAGCTCAAAAGCAAAGATAATGTATTCAATAAAATAATAGAAGAAATCTTTCCCAACCTAAAAAAGAAATGCCTATAAAGTTACAAAATGCCTATAAAGATACAGAACACCAAATAGATTAGATCCAAAAAAGTTTGATTGCCACATAATAATCAAGCCACAAAGCATACAGAATGAAGAAAAAATTTTAAGAGCTGCAAAGAAAAGAGGTAACTTACCTATAAAGGCAGACCCATCAGAATAACATCAGACTATTCAATGGAAACAATGAAAGCAAGAAGGTCCTGGTCAGAAGTTATACAGACACTAAAAGAGCATGGCTGCCAACCCAGACTACTATACCCAGCAAAACTATCAATCACCATAAATGGAGTAAGCAAGATATTTCCCGACAAAATCAGATTAAACAATACCTACCAACAAATCCAGCCCTACAGAAAGCACTAGAGGGAAAACTCCAACCTAAGGATCCCAGATAGACCCTTAAAACCACAAACAATTTATATTCGCACAGAAAAAAAACAAAAACTTAAAGAAATAAAATACACATAAGCTACTATCAAAAATAACAGGAAATAACAACCAGTGGTAATTAATATCCCTTAATATCAATGGACTCAATTCATCTATAAGAAAGACACACCTTAACACGATGGATACAAAAATAAAAGCCACCATTCTGCTGTTGGCATATAAACACTTCACCCTAGCTTGCCTCTTGGGCATGGCCGTGGGATTCCATGTTGCAGCCACACTCCAACACACAGAACATGCATGCCCCACCCACAGTACATGTGTCTACCTGGTCACCCTTTAAAGGGACGCAACACATGGCAGGGGATCTCTCTCTCCTACCTTTCTCTTCTCTTTCTCTTTTCTCTCTTCCCCTCCCTCACCTGTTCCCCCAATAAACTCAACATGGTCTCCTGGAAGCATGTCAATATGTTCCTTTTTTTTTCACATGCAAAATATAATATTGGTGTTGAAACCGAGAAGGCCTCTTCTTAGACTTAAGTGTACATAATCTAAAAATACCTCATCCAAGAATCACTGCCAGGACTTGCCCTTCCATATGCTCAGTTGCAGCATACATTTGCACACCACTGGCCCCAACTGGTAAGTGTTCCCTCACTCCTGGCTTTCCCTGCTATTTAAGTTTCTCCACAGGACTTGCTCCCAGAGATATTCTAGGTGCCTATCCTCAAGGCTTTGCCAGCAAACCTTGAAATAGTGTGTGGCTCACACTGTATAACTGAAGGGTCTTTTACAGTGTCAGCATAGGTTGAGATTATTCCCTGGAGCCCATCCCTCTTGCATTGACGAATGCTTGTGGATGATTTGTGTGTAGAATTAGAGCGGTGTCCCCGTAGATCACCCTGGAAACCAACGGGTTGTTCCAGAACGTTTTCGCTTTCCTTGAGACAGCTGTTGGAGTGATGATTCAGATCTAGCTAGCTCTCAAAATCTCCCTCTAAACCTCTGTAGCAGAGAACACACCAGCGACCTCACTAAGTTTATCCGTTTTTGATCCCTAGATTACTATATTTTGCAACAGTTAACTTTCCAAGCAGGCATACAGACAGAAGAGGTTTTCCTCTCTGCTTCTCTCTACTTCTAAACCTCCTCTTCCCACTCTCCTGCCACGTCCCATATTCTCCCTAAAACTTCTGCATTCCAAAATCAACTACTCACCTACTTCCAACCATAAACTCTACGTACAGCCATACTTAATCTAGGTAAGGTTCATCAGATTTTTACTTGGTGCCCCAAAGCAGGGAACAGGGCAGGACTTTCCACAGCCCACTGCAACCCACCATGAGAAACTGTGGGCCAATAAACCAGCCAAAGATACAGTCCTATTCCAGCCTGAACCAAACTCTCCAACTGCCGCTCGCCGTGCTGGTAAGCTAGCCACCAGACCAGCCACTGCCGCCTGTAGTGCCTCAGCCTCTAAAGACATCACACCTCCACAGACTCACCTGCTGCAATGTACTTGCTGCTGCTGCTTCTGCTTGCTCCAGAACTACTAGCAGCTCTCTCAGGATGTCTTCCAAGAACTGAACCAAACCAGGCCCAGATCATTCTGCCATTTACAAGAACACTGAGACATCTCTTCTCCCCTCCCCAACAGTCAAAAGTAGATAAATAGACATTGTTCCCCTCCCAAAACCTGAGTATTTTATATATGACAAACGAGTAAAATGTGGCAATGACATCCCATGGATGCCCCCCACACATGCTCTCACGCTTGGAGCATGTCTACATGGTCACCCTTTAAAGAAATACAACACATGGCAGGGGACCTCTCTCTCCTACCCCTCTCTTGATCTCTTGTCTTTTCTCTCTTTTCCTTGACCACCCGTTTCCCCAATAAACTCAACATGGCCTCCTGGCAGCATGTTAGTGTGTTCTTTCCTTCCACATGCAAAATACTAACATCTGCTACACACATTAAACATACCTCAACTTTAAAGGCAGACACAGGTTACCAGTCAAGGATTGGGAAATTATTTTCCAATCAAATGGCCTCAAGAAAGAAGCTGGCATTGCCATCCTAATATCTAACAAAGTAGACTTCAAACTAAAACTAATCAAAAGAGACCAGGATGGACATTACTTATTACTTCAGAAAAAATTAGTCAAGATGAGATCTTAATCCTGTTTATTTATGCCCCTATCATAAGGCCTACATATGTCAAAGAAACACTACTAAAGCTTAAACTGCACATCAAATGTCACACTCTAATAGTGGGAGATTTGAATACTCCACTTTCACCCTTCGATAGGTCAACCAGACAGAGATTCAACAGAGAAATAAGAGGTCTAACAGAGGTTATGATAGAAATGGACTTAACATTTATAGAAGTTTCCACCAAAACACAAAGTGATATACACATTTCTCAGTACCTCATGGAACTTTCTCTAAATTGACTACATAATTAGCCATAAAGCAAATATCAATAGATACATAAAAATGAAAATAACACCTGTATCATACCAGACCACCATGGTTTAAAGTTAGAGTTCAACAACATCAAAAATCATAAGAAAGCCTACCACATTATAGAAACCAGTCATCACTCAATGGAACCATCTCTGCATCAAAGAAGAAATTAAGAAAGAATTCAAAGAGTACTTAGAATTGAAAAAAAAATGAATCTACAGCATACTCTATCTTATTGGACACAATAAAAGCAGTCTTAAGGGGAAAATTCATAGCACCAGATGCCTATATGAAAAAACTAGAGAAATCCCACACAACAAAACTAACAGCATAGCTGAAAGCCCTAGAACAATTAGAAGCAAATTCACCCAGAAGGAGTAGACAGTAGGAAATAATCAAACTCAGAGCTGAAATCAATGCAATTGAAACAAAAAGAACAATACAAAGAATCAATGAATCAAAGAGTTTGTTCTTTTGGAAAGTCAACAATATAGATAAACCCTTATCCAGACTAACTAAAAGACAGACAGAGAGAGAGAGAGAGAGAGAGAGAGAGAGAGAGAGAGAGAGAGAGGAGGGAGAGGGAGAGAGAAAGAGAGAATCCAAATTAACAAAATCAGAAATGAAAAGGGGGACATAATAGTAGATCCCCCCAAAAATCCAGAGAAGAATTATCTACTCTATACTCTACAAAAATGGAAAAACCTAGAAGAAATGGAAAGCTTTCTTGACAGGTACAATTTACCAAAATTAAATCAAGAACAGATTAAAGGCTAAACAGACCTATAGCCACCCCTCAAAATGTAGCTGTCATTAAAAGCCTCCTAAGTAAAAACAATCCCAGGCCCAGATGGTTTCAATGCAGAATCCAACCAGACATTCAAAGAATATCTAATACCAATACTCTTCAAACTGTTGCATACAGAAGAAAACGTAGGAATATTGCCAAACTCTTTTATGAGGCCAAAATAATTTTAATACCCAAGCCACTTAAAGACACAACAAAGAAAAAAATTACAGACCAATTTTCCTTATGAACATTGATGCAGAAATTCTCAACAAAATTGTGGCAAAACGAATACAACAATATATGAAAAAAATCATCCACCACAATCAAGTAGGATTCATTCCAGAAATGCAGGGATGGCTCAAAAAACAAAAAACCTGTGAATGCCATCCATCATATAAACAAACTGAAGGAAAAAAAACACATTATAATATCCTTAGACACAGAAAAACCTTTGACAAAATCCAACACACATTTATGATGAAAGCCCTGGAGAGATCAGGAATACAGGGAAAATATCTAAATACATAAAGGTGATTTACAAGAAGCTGATGGCCAACATCAAACTAAAGAGAGAAATACTCAAAGCAATCACACTAAAATCAGGAACTAGACAAGTCTTTCCTATTTCCCCTTATCTAGTCAATGTAATTCTTGAAGTTTTAGCTAAAGCAATAAGAGAAAAAAAAGATATTAAGTAGATACAAATTGGAAAGGAAGAAGTAAAACTATATTTGCAGATGATATGATTGTATACCTAAGTGACCCACAAAATTCTACCAGGGAACTTCTACAGTTGATAAACACCTTCAGCAATGTAGCAGGATACAAGATTAACTCAAAGAAATCAGTACCACTCCTATACACTAAAGATTGCAGTTGGAGGCAGGGTGGCCGTGCAAGTTCCCTTATATTAGTAGCATCTGGAGGAGCCCCTCACAGCCAAAGTCTATTCCTGTCTGCTAAGAAGTGTGTGTAGATAGGCATGACAGACAGAACCCAGTCCCAGAACACACCTTTTTCTGGACAGGAATTGGGATTCAGGCCCCAGAGGCTGCTGACCTCATCTCACCTCTGGGCAGAGTCTGAGTCTGGATTTCAAAGTCCTAGATGCTCTTCAACTTAAGAATGTATTAACAAACTGTGGTACATCTACACAATGGAGTACTACTCAGCAGTAAGAAAACATGATATCCTAAAATTTGCAGGCAAATGGATGGATTTGGAGAATATCCTCCTGAGTGAGGTATCACAAACCCAGAAAGATAAGCAGGGCATGTACTCACTCATTAGTGGACTCTAAACAAACAAACAAACAAGAAAAAAGCAAAGTATGCCCAAACTGCAAAACACAACCACTGAACATCTTGGGATCAGAAACACCTTGGACTGACTCCTTGGATCCCACTCCCCCTAGAGGAACACCTGACTCAGTCTTGAGGTCGGGGGGAAAAAACTGGATTTGCCAGGAGTGGAGGCTGAACTAAGCAGTATTGGGACCTTGGGACCTTGAGATTGCCTGCTCATGAAGAAGAAAGAATGACCTGATGTGGTGGGAGGGGAAAGGGACCTTGATTAAGGATATACAAGGATAGAAAATGTGACTTCTTTATTCATAACAATAATTTCCCATTGTTGGTGGGAGTGTAAGCTTGTTCAGCCACTTTGGAATGCAATATGTTGTTTTCTCAATTTCCTCAATAATCCAGCAATACCACATCTGGATGTATACCCTAATGATGCACATTCACACTCCAAAGGCATTAGCTCAACTATGTTCATAGCAGCATTATTTGTAATAGCAATAACCTGAAAACATCCTAGATCCCCCTCAACTGAAAAATGGATTAAGAAACTGTGGTACATCCGCATAATGGAGTACTACTCAGCAGTAAGAGAAAAGGATATTCTAAAATTTGCAGTCAAATGGATAGATTTGGAGAATATCCTCCTGAGTGAGGTATCACAAACCAGAAAGACAAGCAGGGCATGTACTCACTCATTAGTGGACTCTAAACGAAAAAGCAAAAAACAACCAAGCTTCAAACCACAACCACTGAATAGCTTGGGATCTGAAGCATCTTGGACTGGTACCTTGGAGTCCATTCCCTCCAGAGGAACACATAACCCAGTCTTGATATTAGCATGAGGGAATTGGACTTGCCTGCAATGGATGCTGGGACCTCGGAACCTTTCTGTAGAGTGAATGGGGGAGAAGAGAGACTGACTGGAGGGGTCAGGAGGGGGAAGGGAGTTGCAAGGGGGTACATGGATAAAAAACGAATCTTTAGTCTACAAAAATAAAACGAAAAAGTAAAATTAAAAAAAAGAAATATTCTGGTAAAATCAAATTCAATGTATTTAGTAATTGATAAAATGTGAGCATTAATAAAGCTAGTGTTTATTCATATTCCAACTTGACCTTGGTCATAAGGGCTATATTCAAAGCTTATGCTACATTGTGAATGTATGGTAGTATTTTCAGGTGAGGTTACTTACCAGGGACTTGGTTAACTTTTATACTGGAGTAATTTGGGCATATTAGGAGGTGTAGGGTAGTAGCTTTTTGCCTATTGGAATAGAGATGTTACAAAATTTTAACTATTAGTTTGGTGTAGAGAAAGACTGAATACAGTTTTGCTTAGCCAAATGAATTAATAAAGAAATTGGCAGAATGTGAACAAGTTCTGCAAACGGGAATGCTGCCAATTATTTTTGGCTACCACAACTCTTAAAAAATCTCTGCTAACATCCCTTCTTGAAGAATTCAGCCTGGAAAATAAATGCAGAATTTTAGTATCTGTGGAAATGTGAATGGTATAACTCAGTATTTTACAGAAGCCTGATTTATAGGAGGGGAATGGGAAATTATGTGTGAGATCTAAAATTGCATTCTCTTGGGATCTTTTCTGCTTTTCAAGGGAGAGGCAGGTCAGGTCAGAATTTTATTATTTTTGGCTAAAGGCCAATGAAAGCCTTAAAATGTGATCCTAACATGTCTTAAAAAAATCAAAACAAAACATAGCTAGAATAAGATCCTTAGCATAAAGTTAGTATTAGAGGTTGGAAGTTAAATTTAAAAAATGACATCAGTCTAGTACTTGAGTTTGCCATTTCCACTTGAAATGTCTGAGCTTTTCATTGGCATCTGTAAATATCAAATATGAAGAGACAATCCAAATTCATCAAGACCATAAAGAATGTCTTCTTTCATAATTCTTAATATCAGAACTGCCTCCAATACTCTCTTTACAGAATTGTAGAATCATGCTGGTGAGCCCATGGTGTATCAACTGGGTACACAGACACATTTTACAGTTACAGACTTGCTGGCTTTAGTGAGTCTTGGGTTCTGGTCTTCACTTAGATTACTTGCCATCATGACATTTTGACATTGAGGATAATTTAAAAATATTTCTACAAAAAAATAGCCAGTCTATGGACTCATATTTTAAACATAGTATGGAAGTATGAGCATAAAATTTTCATTATCTCTTAATTAGTACCTGGATTACTACAAAGAAAACCTGATTCTATTTTCCCCTTATATTAAAGAACATATCTGTCAATAATTATTTTGACATTGTCATGGTATTTTAGATCATATTCCAAATATATTTTGGTTTTTTGGTACAATTTAAAAACAAATGCAATAAAATGTGATATTTACTTAAATTACTATCATTTAAGCACATTATTTTTTATTTCTGTAGCAAGGACATCATAATGAATCTTTATCACTACTTCTTTAAGTGGGACACTCATTACATTATGCCATGTGACCCTTTATAGAAACGAATTAAATTTACCGCCTTAACACATATGGTACTGTGGAATTTGATGAGTAAGCAAGATGTAGGATTTTGTAACATAGCATTTTAGCCTCTAATACTATAAAATAACTGTTTTAAATTGCAGTTTAGAATGTAAACTTATGCAATGTTCAATTTTTATTCACTTTTTGGTTATGGCACACTCTTTCTAACAACCATCTTCTTTATTTTTCTAATTTTATATACTTATGAATAGCTTTTATCATTTATAAATTTGGAAAACCCACATTATTCAGTTTATTTTGAGGGTATTTTTCTCACCTTTACGTTGTTCTAGAAGATTTCTAAAATTTTCATTAGTAGACTTTGACTCCACCATATTACTGATGATGTACTTATGTAATCCTTTCTGTTAGCTACACTATGCAACTAGGACTAACTGATTTGTAGCAAATATGCCAATATCATACCATAAATAAAGGATAGTATCTTCTGCAAATGGTACTGAAAGAAATTTGGTTTTAATATGCAGTTTTGAACAATATTTCTATCTTTCAATTCAACTGAAAACTCAAATATAAATAGCTCAAAGACTTCAACATAATACCTGGGGAATTGTTAAAGATAAAGTAGGTAATTGATTTCAACATATAGATATGGGAAATGATTTTTTGAGTAAGACTCTAGTGGTATAGGAAATATGAAAAACAATTTTCAAATGGACTTCTTGAAGTAAAAAAAAAAAAAACAACTTATATACAACAAGAACAACTGTTTATAGAGTGAAGAGGTAGTTCACAGAATGGGAAAATTTTTGCCAGGATACTTCTGACACAGGATTGATGTTTAGAGTATATAAAGAACTCAAAAAGTAAATATCAGGAAAGCAAACAATCCAATTAAAACTAAAATGTAGAACTAAATAGAATTCTCCAAATAAAAAATACAACTGGTTAGGAGATTTCCATTAGAGGAAAGGTATCCATGCCTACCAAAACACAGGGAGCAATAAAAGAGAAAGAGGAATCCCATCTAGTATAGAGATCAGCTGACTCCACCCTGGCAATAAGCAGGGTGACAGGTAAAACAAATAGATTGTCATCACCTAAAATCCTTCTTTCTGAAGATTAGCTTTAATGGCATCGGAAGGCACCATGTAAGCTTCCAAAGGATGGAAACAACCAACAGACCTACATATGATGTCTAGTAACCATTGCAACAACCAGGATTACAAAATAACCCTAAGGTGCACTAGTGGCATTGTGCCTGGACAGTAACCAACAACTTTCTAATTGGACAAGAAAGAAATTGTTCTTGGTGTTGGAAACTTAGGAAAATACTCAGGGCTTGTGAAGTCATAGATCTTGGGGGAGAACTCACAAGCACCAATTTACTAAGTTAGCATAATCATAACTACAATCCTAATATTTTCTATTATGCATACAGATAAGCATATCCATACCCTTTGATAAGCAAATGTTTATTTGCAGAAGATAAAAGTTATTACAAAAAAGCCCACAACTAATTAATCTGTAAAGGTATAGAACCCAGCACCAGAGGATACACCTATAATACTTAGAAGATATCTGTATTTAAGGCTCAGGAATCATTGCAGAAAAGGGATAGGAAAATTGTGAGATCCAGAGATCAGGGAGTTTGTTGTAAGTTAGTTTCTCCTAGGAATGTCAGAAGTTACAGCTATAAGATCTCACCAACATGACTGCCCAAATAAGAGTTAACAAGGACTATAGCAATTGATATGGTGGCATGTAGAGGAAAGCCCAGGAGACCTAATCCCTACCCAAATAACCATGGGCAACTAAGGAATACTAGGACTTGAAGACTAATAATATTTCCAAAGGAAAAGCAAACTGACTGGTTATCCATTACTGAATGGTCATCCCTAAAAGCCTACATACAAGTAAAATTATACAGACTAACAGACACACACACACACATACAAGCATTGTGTCTCTCTCTATATATATGTATGTATGTATGTGTGTGTTTGTATATATATACATGTGTGTATATATAAACATGCATATTATTTACAAACATATATATTATACACACATATGTATATATAACAACAATGAGTGAAAAATTACCATGAATCTGGAGTAGAGAGTTTGTATGGAGGAAAGAATATAATTATATCATATCTCAAAAATCAAAATAGTCAATACCTATCATGTGTCTCACATTTACACATCTATTATGTGCTTACCATTAAGTAATCCTGATTTTATCTCATTTATTTTAACCAGTATAAATGATTTATTTTGCTTCATTTACACATAGTGAACCTGAGGACCAGTCAGGTTAAATAAACTGCCCAAGGTTGAACAGCTTGCAAATGCAGAACCAGCATGAAAAGGAATGCTGTTTGGATAACAAATCTCTATTTACTCCGCCGGCTGACACTGGAATTAATTCAATGTGCATATGAACATACACTAATAATGAAAAGGTATTATTGTAATTGCAATACTTGACATTTGCTGTTAAAGTATTCAGTGTCACAGACAGCTCAAATATTTTCATTTTTATGTTTCTCTTTTTATTTTTTTTATTATGAATAAAGTCACATTTTTATCCGTGTATATCCTTTTTCAAGCTCTCTTTCCCCATCCACCCCTTCCAGTCACTCTCTCTTATCCACATCTTTTTATCTCCTCTCCAGCAAGGGCAGGAGGTCCCAAGGTCTCAATATGGCTTAGTTCAACACCCACTCCTGGCAGATCCACTTTCCTCACCCCAACATCAAGACTAGGTCAGGTGTTCCTCTGGAGGGAGTGGGATTCAAGGTGCCTGACAAAGGTGTTTCAGATCCAAGCTGTTCAGTGTTTGTGGTTTGCAGCATGGACGTGCTTTGCCTTGTGCTATTTTGTTTAGAGTAAACTAATGAGTGAGTACATCCCCTGCTTATCTTTCACTCAGGAAGATATTCTCCAAATCCATCCATTTGCCTGCAATTTTTAGGATATCAATTTTTTCTTCCTGCTGAGTAGTACTCCATTGTGTAGATGTACCACAGTTTGTTAACCCATTCTTCAGCTGAAGGGCATCTAGGTTGTTTCCAGTTTCTTGCTAATACAAATAATGATGCTATGAACATAGTTGAGCTAATGCCTTTGGAGTGTGAATGTGCATCTTTAGGGTATATGCCCAATAATGGTATTGCTGAATCCTTGAAGAGATTGAGAAACTGCCATACTGCATTCCAGAGTGACTAAACAAGCTTACACTCCCACCAATAATGGAGGAGTGTTTCCCTTTGCTCTGCATCCTCTCCAGCATTGGCTGTCATCTGTGTCTTTTATCTTAGCCAATCTAACAGGTGTCAGGTGGTATCTCAAAGTTGTTTTGATTTGCATTTCTCTGATGGCTAAAGATGATGAGTGCTTTTTCAGGTGCCTTTCAGCCATTTGTAATTCTTCTGCTGAGAATTCCCTTTTTAAATGTGAACGCCATTTTTTGATTGGGTTATTCAAGGTTTTGGGATCTAGATTCTTGAGTTCTTTATATATCTTAGATATCAGTCCTCTGTCACTTGTAGGGTTGGTGAATATCTTTTCCCATTCTGTAGGCTATCGTTTAGCCCTTCCATAAACTAAAGATAGAAGGGCTGAAAAAGAAATAAGGGAGACATCATCCTTTATAATAGCTGTAAATAACATTAAATACCTTGGAGTAACTATAAACAAAGAAGTAACAGATCTATTTGACAAAAATTTTAAATCACTGAAGAAAGAAATTGAAGAGGATATCAGAAAATGGAAAGCTCTCCCATGTTCCTAGATAGGTAGGATCAACATAGGAAAAATGGCAATTCTACCAAAGTAATCTACAGATTCCATGCACTGCCCATCAAAATCCCTACACAATATTTTTTGGACCTTGAAAGAGCAATACTCAGTTTCATTTGGAATAACAGGAAAGCCAGGATTGCCAAAATAATTTTGCTCAACAAAAGAACCTTAGGAGGCATCACCATCCCTGACTTCAAGTTATACTATAGAGCTACAGTAATAAAAACAGTCTGGTACTGGCATAAAAACAGACTTGTGGATCAATGGAATAGAATTGAGGATCCAGACATCAACCCAAAAACCTGGGAACACCTGATCTCCATGTAGGTTATTTCTATTGCTTCTGTTTTCCTACCAAAACAAGATGATTAGAACCTATTGCAGAAGACACCAAGCAACTTTGGACACAAAACATGTAGAAATCAAACTAAAAATGACTTGCAAGATTTCTAAATGCTCAATGGCCTTTTTAATGTCATTGGCTGCTAGGGGAAAAATTCAAATTCTCAGCTGTAAAACAATCTGGACAAAATATGTTAATTGGTACAATAATGGCAATGGTATGAGTATTATGAAGATAATGAACTCCTTTCTTGTTGCAATGAAAGCTTTTTCTCATAAAGGTAAAGTCAAGTATACTACTGGGAAACCTTCTGAGATTCTATGCCTGAGAAAATCACAGGTCCTAGGAAGGAACCTACTACTATTATTTTATTAAATGGATATGATAGCAAACTGTCATCTAAATCATATTATTTACCCAATGATTGTTGTTCCTCTTAATATTCATCAAAATGCTTATTTTCTAAAGTAAATATCAGTATAGAAACTCACAGATGTTCAAAGTGTAATGTATGTGTGACTGTCCTGTGCTTGACCTTAAAAGAAACATTAATAACATTCTTCTCCCATGCCCCAAGGCTCCCAGTACATTGCAGAAGAGAGAATGGTGAGATTATAAGAGAAAGATTGGAGATCATGGCTTCTAGGCAGGAAAGGGCTGAGAATCTTAGAAATTCACTGAAGCTTGCTACCTGAACAGGAACAGTACAAAACTGGGCTTAAAAATATATCAGAGCGTATAGAATATCATTCTAGGCCATTTGAGTTTCAACGTTGTCATCAAAATGTCAGGTGTTATTCTAAAAAGTCTGCCTTAATTAGAGACTAGCCTTTTCCCCTGGAGGCTTTCAATACACTTTGTTCTCTACATTTATTGTTTTGAATACTGTATATCTAGGACATTTTCTTTCTCTTTTTTGTTGATTTCCTATTCTTTATGTCCTGTAGAACTTAAAATGCAACACTTACTTTAAAATTAGAAACATTTCTTCTATAATTTTGTTAAAAACATGTTGTACATCTTTGAGGTGAAACTCTTCTTCTCCTATACTAATTATTTACCCAGTGATATACATTTATCTTAAAAATATCAATTGCCCTCCTATACACAAATAATAAAGGTCTGAAAAAATAGGGAAACTTCATTCTTTATAATATCTGCAAATTTCATTAAATATCTTGGAGGTAACTCTAACCAAAGAAGTGACAGAACTATATGAGAAGAATTTTAAATCTTTGAGGAAAGAAATTGAAGAAGATATCAGAAAATGGAAAGAACTTCCATGCTCCTGAGTGGGTAGGATCAACATAGTAAAAATGGTAATCGTAACAAAAGCAATCTACAGATTCAATGCAATTTGCATCAAAGTCCCAACACATTTTTTACAGATCTTGAAAGAACAATATTCTACTTTAGATAGACTAAGAAAAAACCCAGGTTTTCTAAAACTATTCTGTTTAATAATAGAACTTCAAGAGGCATCACCATTCCCAACTTCAAGTTATACTATAGAGCTAAAGTAAAAAAAAACAGCCTGGTACTGGCTTAAAAACAGACTTGTGGATCAATGGAATCAAATCAAAGATCCCAACCTTAAATCAAAAACCTTATGAACACCTGATTATTGACAAAGAGGTAAAAAAAAAATGGAAAAAAGATAGTGTCTTCAACAAATTGTGCTGGGATATCTGGATAGTAAAATGTAGAAGAATGCAAATAGATCCATATATATCACCCCGCAAAAAAAAATCCCTTAAATCCAAGTGGATCATAAACCTCAATATAAAACTACCTACACTGAACTTGATAGAAAAGAAAGTGGGAAATACTCTTTAATGCATTGGTATAGGTGACCACTTCCTAAATATAACACCAGTGACACAGACACTAAGAACAATCAATAAATGAGACCTCCTTAAGCTGAGAAGACTCTGTAAGGCAAAGGATGTGGTCAATAAGACAAAACAACTACAGAATGGGAAAAAAATCTTCACAAACCCTACATTTGACAGAGAGCTGATCTCTAAAATGTATAGAGAATTCTAGAAGTTAGAGCCTCAAATCCAAAATAATCAAATATAAAAATGAGGCTCAGAGCAACAATAGGATTACTCAGTAGAAGAATTACAAATGGCAGAAAGATACTTAAAGAATTGTTCAACATCTTTAGCAATTATAGAAATGCTAATCCAAACAACTTGGAGATACCATCATACACCTGTCAGAATAGATAAGAGCAAAAACACATATGACGGGAGGGGATGTGGGGCAAAGAGAAGACTCTTCCATTGTTGGTGGGAGTGCAACCTTGTAAAGCCACTTTGGAAAGCAGTATGCCATTTCTTCAGAAAACTGGGAATCAGTCTCATCAATGATCCAACAATATCATTATTGGGCATATACCCAAAGGATGCACATTCTTACCTCAAGAGTATTAGCTCAAGGATGTTCATAGCAGTATTATTTTTAATAGCCAGAACCTGGAAAAAACCTAGATGCCCCTCAACTGAAGAATGGATTAACAAACTGTGGTACATCTACACAATGGAGTACTATTCATCCTTAAAAAAATTGGCATTCTAAAACTTGCAGGAAAATAGATGCATTGTGAGAATAATCCTCCTGGTGAGTTATCACAAGCACAGAAAAATAGGCCCGAGATGGACTCACTCATAAGTGGATTTTAGACAAAAAAACAAAGAACATCCAGGCTTCAAACTACAACTCCTGAACAGCTTGGGAACAGAAGGAAATTAAGACAGACATCTAGGACTCTCTCTAGGAAGAAGAAATAGAGAAAATCTCCTAAGTAAATTGGGATTGTAACAGGTAGTAAGCAAAGGGAGGTGGAAACAATTCATGAGAGAAGGAAATAGATGATTGAGTGAGAGGAGTAACAAATAGGGAGAAAAAAAGAAATGAATATCTTGATAGAAGGGGCAAATGTGGGGCTGAAAGTGGTTGGGTGCCAAGGAAACCTCCAAGAACCCACAGGATGTCCCTTGGTAAGACTCAAACCAATAGTGAAAGGGGTGCCTAAACAGGACTTCTCCTATAATCAAATGAATGACCACCCTAAGTGTCATTATAGAATCTTCATCCAGCAATGAATAGAGGCAGAAACAGAGATCCATACCTAAGCACCAGTATGAGTTCTAGATCCAGCTAAAGAGAGGAGAGTATATATGAGCATAGAGACCACGATCATGAGGAGAAGACCCACAAAGATGGCTGACTGAAGCTATTGAGAGCTTATTGAACAAGAACAACCGCTGAGGAACGTGCAGGGAAAGGAACTAAACCCTCCAAAGGTAGATGACTTTCAAATGGTGTGGGCAGTTTATGGAGCCTTTCCGAGTATAATCAGACTATGTTCCTGTGTATGAACTAGCATCGTGGAGGAACATCTAACCCCACCCTAATATTAGGATAAGGGAATTATGACCTACCTCAAATGGATATGTCAGATTGAATGATCCACCTTGAGACTCATTGCCCTGCTTGGAAAATGGATGCGGGAACAGGTGGGAGGAAGGTAGGAAATATTGGGAGGGCCTGGGAGAAAGGAAGGGAGGGCAAGCGGTGGTAGACAAGGGGAAAAACTTTTCAAAATATTTAAAATTGAAGAAAAATGAATCAGAGGTTGTAAATGATTTCAGGGAAATGATATTTTCCAGACACAACAGATACACATATGAAGTCAGAGATTGCAGCAGCTTGCACAAGACTTTTACAAATTCCTGCCCAACAAAATCTGACTGAAAGAGTGCACCTGGGCAAGAAGTCCCACCTTTAGCCAATGGACTATCAAAATTTGATTTCTGTTTCATGGGAGAAAGTCGGTTTTCTTCGTTCTTTAACCACACTATAGGCCAGCCTCATGCCAAGAAGAGACTAGCCAACATAAGAGGGACTCCATAATTAGTGTTTTGATGCTGCTTTAATATGAAGAAAGAAGAAGAGAGAAATAGAAAGAGACAGATCATGAATAAAGTTAGATGGCTAGTGGTAGAGGGAGATAAAGGAGAAGCTGTGGGCAAGAATAAAATGATCAAAATATATTGTATAGAATTCTCAAAATGACAGCCTACCAGAATGGGAAAGATTTTCACCAACCCTACAAGTGATAGAGGACTAATCTCTAAAATATATAAAGAACTCAAGAAACTAGAACCCAAACCCTTGAATAACCCAGTCAAAAAATGGGGTTCGGAATTAAAAAAGAAATTCTCAGCAGAAAAATTACAAATGGAAGAAAGGCACTTGAAAAAGTACTAAACTTCTTTAGCCATCAGAGAAATGCAAATCAAAACAACTTTGAGATACCACCTGACACCTGTCAGATTGGCTAAGATAAAAGTCACAGATGACAGCCTAAGCAGGAGAGGTTGTGGAGCAAGGGGAACACTTCTCCATTGTTGGTGGGAGTGTAAGCTTGTTCAGCCACTCTGGAATGCAGTATGGCAGTTTCTTAGAAAACTGGGAATCAATCTCCCCAAAGACCCAGCAATACCACCTCTGGGTGTATACCCTAAAGATGCACAGTCACACTCCAAAGGCATTAGCTAAACTATGCTCATAGCAGCATTATTTGTAATAGCAAGAACCTGGAAGCAACTTAGATGCCCCTCAACTGGGAATGGTTCAACAAACTGTGGTACAGCTACACAGTGGAGTACTACTCAGCAGTAAGAAAAAAATGATATCCTAAAATTTGCAGGCAGTGAATGGATTTGGAGAATGTCCTCCAGAGCGAGGTGTCTCAAACCAAGAAAGATAAGCATGTGAAGTACTCACTCATTAGTGGAATCTAAACAAAAAAAAGCCCACAGCAAAGCATGTCCAAGCTGCAAACCACAACCCCTGAACAGCTTTGTATCTGAAACACCTGAGAGTGGCAACTTGGATCTCACTTTCTCTAGAGGAACACCTGACTCAGTCTTGATGTTGGGGTGAAGAAAATGGATCTGACAGGAGTGGATGCTGAACTGAGCAATATCGGAACCTTGGGACCTTCTTCCGATGCTGGGGAGGATATGGGGAGATATGGAGAAGAGAGTGACTGGAGGGGGTGGGAGGGGGAAGAGACCTTGAATAAGGATATACATGGATAGAAAATGTAACTTTATTCATAATAAAAAATAAAAACAACAAAAAACAAAAATATATTGTATAGAATTCTCAAAGGATAAATAAAATCATTGTAAAAAATACAAAGATGTGTTTCTGAAATGCTTTTATATTTCTACAAGATATATTTTTATTATGAGAAATTATTTTATGTAAATTAATCTCAATAAAAATAACAATACTAATATTAGTAATGGTGGTTTTATAATAATTTTATCACTTAAGATTAGCTTGATAGAAATATGAAAATTATATTGATTATTTCAATGTCTTAAAATAATACAGAATACCACTTTTCATT
>PVIH01017411.1:0-41939 GCA_004025045.1 Sigmodon hispidus | reverse complement strand
GATGGGGAGTTGCAGAGGAAAAAAATGACCAGATGTGTTGGGAGGGGGAAGAGACCTTGAATAAGGATATACAGGGATGAAAAAAAAAAATTCAGAGGGAAAGATGAACACAAAGAAAATATAGGTGTAGCAATCTTATTTGTATTTCTTCCCTTGATAAGCCATGCCTATCATTCTTATCCTCTGTATAGTTATTGTTTACTCTTCCACATTTTAAATTCTTTTTACTGTGTTTTTTTTTTGATAAGTACAAAATAAAGAAGGAAGAAAAAAAAAATCTTTTTCCTTTCAGTAGGCTACTGTTTTGTCTGAATTGTGGTCTCTACATCCGGCTCCTTAGGTAATCTTGTGGAAGAGGATGCAGAAAGAGTGTTAAGATCCAGAGGGGGTGCCAGGCACTAAGAAAACAAGGCCCTCTAATAGACATTACAAAACACATGTGAGCTCACAGAGACTGCCAGACAGTGTGCACAAGGCCTTCATGGGGCAGCACCAGTCCCTTTAGATATATATTATAGCTTCCAGTTTAGTGGTTTTATGGGATTCCTGGGTGTGTGAACCTCTGTGTTTCTCTAGTGCCTTCTCTTTTCCTTTTGTTTGTTTGTTTTGTCCAATTCTAATGTCTTGGTTTTTGTTTTATCTTTACATTATTATCTTCATTATTCCTTAAAAGCCTATTTGTGTTCTAATGAGAGACAGAAAGTTGGTGGATCTGGATGGGCGGCCAGGTGGACAGGATCTGGGAGAAGTAGAGGGTAGGGAAAGTAATCAAGATATAGTAAAAAAAAGTTTCAATAAGAGGAAAAAAAATCAAAGTCCTTTATTCAGCAAACATTTGATGACTGAATTTTCTTTCTAGTCACTATTATCTTAAAAGAGTTGATAGACGAAGGATAGACAGCTTTTATAGGAGAATTTGCTTCCTATTTAGTTACTGAGTTGCCTTTATGTAGAAGATGACAGGGTATCTCTCACCACCCTTCCTGTTCCTTCATTTTCAGAATGCCTTCTGTTCAAATAATGCATCCTTACTCCCAACATTAGTGAATTTTTAAACAAAATTCACTTATCTTCATTTCTTATTTTGAAATCTGTTAGGAATAATTATGAGCCTGAAATAAATATGTTATTATTGAGCAAATTATTATAAGATTAACTTGTATTGGTTTAGTAAGAATAAAATAGGGTTGAATGCCAGATATATCAAATTGCATATTCTTTAAGAGTTTCAAATTATCTTAGCCTAAAAGCTGAAAGGAGATAAGTGTTGAATTATTGTTGCCAAGCAATTGGAAGAAAACAATCAAATGTTTTGCATAGCCAGTTTAGGCTGACATATTTGAAAATCAAAAGTGGAGCGGAATGAATAGTAGGTTTTGCATGTAAAATGTATGTATGTCATAATGAATATGTAAAACAAGCTCACTCAAAAGCAGTTTGATTTAAACATCAGATTAAAAAAACATGAAAATGAATTGGATTTAGATTAGTTGATATTTTATACCAATTTCTTATTCATTTATTTTATTTTTATTTAATTTTTTCCCAAGCCAAATGGTTTCCAACTTTATTAAAGATACTTTCTATCAACAATCATGGTTTTTCAGGCAGGACATGGGCAGACAATCATTAACAGTATACAAGAATTTCCAAACTCCTTTCTTGTGTAGACTACTAAAGTCAGAAACCTACTATACAGCCCAACGAGTCTTCATTAGATGCTTTGAAAATGGGGAGAGCTTAGAGTAAGGGCTGACATGTCACACTGAGGATGTTGTTAACAACTTTCCACAAGCTGACAAGCTGACCCTAACTTTCAGGAAATAAAATGAAAATGGCAGAATTATCAATCTGAAGATCCACAATCTTTTGTAAAAAAAAAAAAAAAAAAAACAAACAAACTGCTCTTTGGGGGACAGTCATTGATGTCACTGCAAAATCCAGATTGCCCCACAGATCAGCAAAACCAATCGTGGTGTCAGGTTCCAACATGTCTCTGGTTTTAAGTGAGTTAAGTCTATGATGTTGATGGCACGGGGGGGGGTAGATATAAAAATGAATTTAGAGATTTCCCATGCAAGGCATGTTGTGCTGTGGTGGCCACACAGAGACTTCTCTTCTGAGAGCCACAGGGAGTCTTTCAAAATGACCAGGGAAAGATGCTTTCCATCACCAACCATTATCAATCCAGCTTGCGAGACATTTTGTTAGTGATATATGTTCCTTTCTTCCCCAAACAATGATGTGTTCTGTGTGCTAACAACATAGCCTAAAAAAAGCAAAATGAAATTCTGCACTTTCATAAAACTTGATAAAAAATAGTATTTCAAACTGTAAAGTCACCAGAAGTACCCGGTTATCAAAGATGCACACACTTCACTTGGCATCTCCAGCACTTGCAGCTTTTGTGCCTGGTCTGTTTTGATGTCTCCATTTTCTGCAGGATTTTCACATCCTTACTAGCATCCGCTCTCCCCTTCTTCTCCCTGGGTACCTTCTCTCCAGTCTTTGCAGGGGCCTTTTTAGGTTTGGGTTTTGGTATTAGAAGAGCTGGTTTAGCTGACAACCTTGCAATCTTCTGTGAATACAGGCATGCATTGTGAGACTTCGGTCCTTTGGGGTTGCTCTTGCTGTTTTTTCACACTGCTCATTATTTAATTTTTAAAAATATTTATTTATTTCTTATGTATACAGTATTCTGTCTGCATGTATTCCTGCAGGACAGAAGAAGGCACCAGATTTCATTACCCCATGGGGTTGCTGGGAAATTAACTCAGGACCTATGGAAGAACAGCCAGTGCTCCTAAATGTCTGAGCTATCCCTCCAGCCACCCTTTATTTAATTTTTTATACAATTTATTTTGATCATGTTTTCTCCTGCCTTCCACTCATCTCAGACACTTCCCACCCAGCTCCATGTGTTCTCTCCCCTTAGACACACACACACACACACACACACTCACACACACACCAGCAACAATGAAAATAACCAAAGCAAACAAAACCACATTTCTCTGGAGTAGATAGAAAGGATGGATGGGGACTTAACCTCCAAGCTTAGCCTTGTGTCTTTCAGAGCCAAAGATATGCCCTGCATCATTCAACCGTTGCTCACTCTCAGTTTTCCTATAGAGAATATATGTTCCTTAAGAGTGAGAAATATGTTTTGTTCACTGACCCTCTTCTGAGTTCTCAATAAATATATGTTTAGTAAAATAATATCAGGCTGGAGAGATGGCTCAGTGATTAAGAGCACTGACTATTCTCCTGGAGGACCTGAGTTCAACTCCCAGCATCCACATGGCAGCTAACAACTGTCTGTCATTCCAAGATCTGACACCCTTACACAGTTATACATGCAGGCAAAACACCAATTTACATAAAATAAAAATAAAAAATAAATATTAAAAAAGAAAGTTAAAAAATAATGTCTAAAATAGTGAACTGATAAGGAATCATAAAAAATTTAATAATTTGGAAACTGTCCAATAGAGGAGTGGCTAAAGATGCCAACACTGTACAGGATATCTTCCTCAGGCTGATGGCAATGGCCTTTGTTAGTTCTGTCAACTGACACAAAGGGAGACTCATCTTGGAAGAAAGATTCTCAGCTGAGGTATTGGGTCCATCAGATTGTTCAAGGGCATCTGTGGAGCATCTTTCTGATTTGTAATTGATGAGGGAGGTCATATGACCCCTGGGAAGGTGGACCTGGGTTATATAAGAAAGCAAGACACTAAGCATCTTTTCTCCATGGCTCCCCTTTCTCTTCTCTTGCTTGGCTTCCCTCAGTGACCAACTGTGATTGTGACACGTCTGTCAAAGCCCTTCATCCCCACATTGCTTTAGGTTGTGATGTTTGTCACAGCAATGGGACACATGCTAGGACAGTAGCCAAGGAGGAACAGATGTGTAACGATCTTAGTGGAGACAGTGTGGTACACAGCAGAGACAGTTGCTGTGCTGCCTCAAGTTATTCCTTCTCTGTTTATTGAGCAAGCTGGCTGCTGGCAAATGCAGTGGCATTGACAGGCAGGCTTACAAAGGAAGTTGGGCCTTGGGATCCTGCTTGTTGGTGTCTTCAGACTTGAGTATGTGGTTTGAATGTCTGCAGGGCTATGGCTGGTGGGATACACACAGAGAATTGGGCCCCAGGAAATGAGTAGTTTGGATTATAATTTGTCTATGTTCAGAGGACACAAGAAAGACAAGAACCGGTAAAGGGTACATGCTGCCACAGATGACAACCCGAGTTCGACAGCCAGGAGCCACATAGTAGAAGGAGAGAGGCGACTCTGATCTCTCCACAAATGCTGCGTCATTTCTGCACCACCGTCAACTAAATAAAGACATTTTGCAGAGTCAGCTATAGGGTGCAGATGAAAAAAAGGCCAGTATCAGTTTTATGCAAAAAGTAGGCTAGGATGTCACAAAGCCTGAGATATTCACTGTCAGAGTCAGCAGGATTCTGTGAGATGGTCACTCATACATGTCAGGAAACAACTGTACATTCCAGGTGTGCAGCCAGGGAAGAGCACATCCTAGCACATGTGCTCTTGACCACAATGCACCAGGAACAAAGAAGCAAAATAGTAGCAGTAGGAATAAGAGCAGTAACTGTGCTTTGCAATGACCTTCCAGCACTCTCCATGGAATGTCTCACATTGTGCTTATTCCAAGACAGAAATGGTGAAGTCTCCATTATCACAGAAAGGCTAATATTGGAGAGCAGTGGCCATGCACCAATATTCAGTGCACATCACTATCATCAATTGCTTATATGCTAGGCACTGGAATTCATTTAATTATTATGTAGCTTCTATGTCATTGTTACATAGATTATTTTACATAGATTACTCTTTTTAAAAAAAGATTTCTTAATTATGTATACAGTGTTCTGCCTGCACACCAGAAGGCACCAGATCTCATTGTAGATTGTTGTGAGCCACCATGTGGTTGCTGGGAATTGAACTCTGGAAGAGCAGCCAGTGCTCTCAACCTCCGAGCCATCTCTAGTTAATATCAGCTTCCTATGATTTATTTCCTACAGATTTTCTCCCTTATAAAGGAGTAGTGAAATGCTTGTTTTAAGTCAAGTAGCTAGGGTTCCACTTCTTTCAGTTTGTTTTACTACTATATTTTTTCTAAAATGAAAAATGGAACCAGATTGGTAGAGATGATCAGTGGGCAGTGCCCACTGCCTGTGTCCTACCAAGCGGCTTTGTAGATACTTGCTTCCAGGACCCATTCCCATTCAGAGATTTTCATGTAGCTCACACACATCTTAGTATTCCAGTAGGTACCTGTGCCTAGTCATACATTAAGTACCCCTTTCTCATCAAAATAGTCATGTTTCCAGATAGGAAAATCTGTACCATAATCTAAATCTAAATATGGACAAAAAGAGGGAAATACACCCCTGTTACAAAGAATCATGCCCACCTCCTCCTATTTTGTTCTTAGGACTCTGCCCACAGATGTCTTCTCACCCCATTCCCGTTGAACACTCCTCAGGCTCCTTTGGCTGGTATAACATGTATCTTCACTGTGCCCAAATCTGTCTCTAATCTAAGCTCTACATTTCTAAATGCTTCTGTTCATTGAATATCTACGTAAGCTACTCCAAGTTCCAAAGACTACAGTTTAATTCTCAGTTCATTTGAGGGCTTTAACCCTGATCATCCTTTGGTATTTGAGCTTTTGTTTATGTATTGGATGACCCAGCAATCATTACCAGAGGATAAATGTCATCTTCAAAAAGTATCCATCCCTTTTCCTTTTCCATGTTAAACAAGCGCTTTCCCCTTCTTACCTTTATGCAGTCCCCTCTGTGCATTGTAATAACTATTATTAATATGCTTTTCTATTACAATCTTACCTATTTTATTCAGGTCCCTATTACATTTCCATTTCCCTTTTTTACAGGATTTATTTTTATTTAAATGCATGAATGCTTTGCCTGACGTGTGCATGTGCGCTGTGTGCATGTGGTACCTGGTGTTGGTGTGTAAATACCCCCCTAGCTTGCCTCCTGGCTGTGGCAAGCTGGATGATTCCAGTGTTACCATGTGGTGGCCAAGCTGTGCCATGCCTGGGGAATGTCTACCTGGTCACCCCTTAAAGAGCCGCAACCACATGGCAAACACTCTCTTTCTCTGCTTCCTCTTCCACCCCTCTTCCCCCCCTCTCCCCTTCCCCTACTTGTTTCCCCAATAAACTCAACGTGACTTCCTGGCAGCTTGTCAGTGTGTTCTATCCTTCCACGGGCAAAATACTAATACCTGGGTCACCAGAAGAGGGACTTGGACACCCTGGAACTGAAGTTAATTACAGTTGGGAGCCGCTACTTTGTGCTGGAAACAGAACCCAGGTTCTCTGCAAGAAGAGCAACTGTCAGTCTATCTGCAAATAAATCATCCATATTTCTGCAGTACCTTTCTGATTGCCACTGCTGCTGACCTCTCTAGTCTATTTTCTGAAGGGAAATGGAGGTATTTCAATTTCAATATGTTCAATTCTCTGCTTTAAAAAGTCCTTCAATGTTATCTTATTTGGGGGTAAATACAAACCTTTAATTAATACTGTAAATGCTCCATGATCCGGTCCTGCCTCTGACTCCCCTGTGCTGGGACTAAAGGTGTGTGTCACTACCACCTGACTTTGATTAAGACTATTAGCAGCAAGAAACTAGCCCCACCTCCCCCCCAAAGTCAGGCAATGTGTAATTTTTAGATTGGCTGGCCTCTAGAATCTACAACACCAAAAGCAAACACACTATTGCATATATTGCATCTTGCTATAACTGAGCTGCCTTTAGAGTAGGGCAGGGGTGTGGGTAATGAGGTAAGTGTAAGTGGAAGGAATCGTGTACTGTTCTGGCTTGCTGATCAACCTATGAGGCTGGAGACCAGATAGCAGAAAGACACTGAGATTATTCCAGAATATCCAAATACTTCTGTCATCTTGTCTACTGGAGGATTTGCTGACTTTGCCATGGGCACACTACCTGGTGCTCACTTTAGCCTCTAAGTTTCATGATGGCAGATGTGGCTGGCAGAACCTTCATGCAAGGGCCTTTGAAGCAGCTTCCAGTTCAGAACGCCATTCAAACTTATATGACATAGTAGGCTGACCCAGAACAATATGATATTGGTTTTAAGAGATGGAGCAGAAAATATCTAGAGCACCAGGGTCACAGAGGCCTCAAATGCCACTTCTGATGTCCCATCACATGCATTAGAGTATGCTCTGGTGCAACAAATGATGAGTTGCTGAATCGAGCATGGATCACACCAGCAGAAGAAAGCCATAGGGCTAAGGATCTTTAAGCAAAAGCTTTGTTGACCAGTGAAGACATCTGGAAATTGGCCAAGTTCTTATTTTTTTGGTGCAGTCACAGTTTATAAATTATGGGATACATGATAAATGATCCTGACATCCAGACACTTAGACATACCTTTGAACTTTTTATTTAATTATAGTTGCTCTGTCAAGAAGTTGACTAATGATATATTATGTTCAAGCATACATGAAGCTGGAATAAGATTGAGAGTTCAGCTAGCAACCCATTCCTCTCAGCAGGTCATATTCAGAAACCTAACTGAAGGAAACTGAGAAATTTAGGTTGAGTTTGTTGGGCATAAGTAGTTCAGGCAACCAAACTGATTAGATTAGAATTATGCTGTGTGCATCTTAGCAGAACAGGCACCACATTGGGAAAAGTTGAAGTGAGGTTATTGAAACACTACTGGACACAGGAGCCTAGGGGTGAGCCCCAAGGATCCTCTTCCCAGAGCTGCACTTTGGACAAATTACATGCTCATTTGGTTTTCAGCATCTGCAAACTTCTTTCCTCAGAAGTTAGTCTAGGCATAGCATACACTTCCATCATTTGGGGTAACTCTACTCCCAATCACTGGACTTTGGAGAAAGTTCACACAATGAGAGAGAGACTGAAACTGCTATCTTTGGATAGAAAACCCATTCCATATCACAAACCTAGATATCTTTGACTTATTTTCAGATTTAAAAAATTTTTGCTTTTCTTATGCTAATGACTTCTAAAAAAGCCAGTGACTTTAATGTACATGCATAATTCTCAGTTATAAGAGTTTAAAATATTTAAGTATTTTAAAATTATTATAGATACTCTAACTTATATATAGTTTCATCAAGCAAATAGCACTATATTAAAAAAATTCATTGGTTAAAATATCACTCACTTTTGAGGCCAAGTGACATTGCCTGTGAGAGTCTGCCATGAGAGTACTAGCAAACCAAGAACAGGCTTGTTCTCCAAAACACTAGGAATTTAGTTTCTGGGTACTATAGCTGAGAAGTTCAAGATCAAATTGGCCAGCAGCTTTAATCTCATGGAACTTTAATTATGTCTATAAAGAAAAAAAATATTTTCCCTGATGCAGTCACATTGAACTTTAATATATAAATGTGAGGAGGAAGGTCATGATTCACTCCACAGCATTAAGGCAGGGTGTTCTAATGCCACACTGAAGGGAATAGCTGCATTATTACTTGTAGCTGAAAACCCCTGCAGAAATTCTGGGGCACCCGAATTGAACACATGAACTACCATTAAAGTGAGCACTCGGTCTTTCATTTCTTCCTGTTTTCTCTTTCTTCCTGGCTCCACATTCCTCAGAGATTTGTTAGGTTTTTTGGCATAAGAGAGGTCAGGTGCTCATTTAATAACTTCTTCAGAATGACAAACTTTGGAGAGGCATAAACAAGGACATAATTGTTATATAACAACAGAAAAAGATGTGTGTGTTAAATTGGGGAAAATCTTTTTCCTCTTTCTGACAAATCAGACTCATTTCCCTGCAGTTATTACTAAAAACCTATTCACTAAAGCATAGTGTGACAACTTCCGTGGATCAGAAGCTAATTGTGCTGAGGCACATAGTTAGAGAACACTGATAATTCGGAGGAGATTAGGAATGAATATTGCCAGCCAATCCTTTTGAATACTTATCAGGTGTGGCTTACTCTGCACCTCTGAGCCTTCTACTTGAGGGTGAGGGTAGGTTTAATTTAAAAAACAACTATGTCTGACGAATAAAGTAGGTAATTAGTTTGGCAGATCACATAACATATTATAGGATATGCTAACGGTAGGTGGGATGATGTCCTGTGTAGTTGCAAACCGGTTTTGCTGAGGATATGCAGTTTGTTAAGTGTGAGTGTGAAGGATTGAGTTTCCCTATTCTCAGGATGTCCGCTGACCTGCAGTTCTGAACTCAGTAACCTAGTATAGACCTTGGCTTGCTTGGTTTTCAGAGTGGCCTGCAGGTTTTTTCCCCTTTGACTTCCTTCTGTAGCAAGGTCACCATACAAGAGATCAACAAATACCTTTACCTGAAGCCATCTGAGAACCTTTGCTGCCTTTGGGGTGGGAAGATGTGCAAAGGCCAGAAAATCTGGGGCTCAGAGAAGCCATTATGAAGCTTTACCAACTTCTGGAAAAATAATTACAAAATAAGTCCCTTCATTTGTTGACCACAGTGACATAAAAACACAACCCCAAGCCTTCCCAAGGCACAGGTCTATTCTCTTTATCCTTTGGGGTGGTGGGGGGTGGCAGCAAACCAAACAAACCTGTGATGACTTTGTGAAGTTAGAAGCTGAGCAAATATTTTGTATTTTATGAGTTTGGCTCAAGAATGTTTCATCACAAAAATGACCCTGTTACTACTGAGGCAAAGAAAGCTGAAAGGGAATTTCAGAATGGGATGAGGTGAAAATATGAGACTGAAGAACCAGTAATCAAAGTAGTAAAGATCACATCAATGAGAAAAGACTTTAATATTCAGACTAAAATAACCAGACTTTTACTTGGGAGAGTGGGTGTGTCAAGGAAAAATTCTTTGTTTTTGTTTTTGAGACTTTTTGTGTTTAGGTGTTCTGAGTAACAGCCTGGTTGTCCTGGTCACTTTGTAGACCAGACTGGCCTTGAACTGACAGAGATCAGCTTACCTCTGCCTCTCGAGTGCTGGGATCAGAGGCATGCGCACCATGCCTGGCAAGGAAGGATTCTTGAAAAGAACATTCTTTTGCAACTTCCTTTCTGTGGGAAGATCATCCTGATGTCTGCTGTTTAGACAGAAGGGAATGGAAACTAGCAAAGGTCTGCTGGTACTACCATGTCAGAAAAAGTGATAGGGCATACAGATGGGTGAAAGGGAACTAAACGGCCTCTGGGCTGGTATTTGAACACATAGGAACATAGTGTAGATGGAGATGGACAGACTTGGCAAAACACAACAAAGCAGAAAAGAGACATTTGCGTAAACTTGAATTTCAGATGAAGCATGTATAGTGCTTTTGAGTAATACACAGATATATAAATGTATTAAATATATGTCTCAAATTTTTCCTGGAAAACATTGGAAAACAGAAAAATGTCTCTCACTCATAAAAATATCAATAAAACATTTACCCGAATACCAATGTCACAGCAAACACGCATCTGGAGAACAGTGCTCAGTTTCTTTCTTCTAGATTAAAGTTCTAGATTAAAATGAGTTTTTCTAGATCTGCTCATAGTCATCTACAATGGGCAGGTAGCTGACCATGTGTTTAGACTTTTATCACTTGGAGAACTGCAATTGCCATTTCTTTGAAAGAGCAGACTATGTGCCAGGGAATAGCATGGCATTTCGGCTCAGAGACCTCTGATGGCATCACAAGGGGCTTGTGAGACACAGACCTCTGCAGCTGGATTTTAACCAGCCTAAGGACGATCCAAGAAGCACCATAAGGAAGGTGGGTGGTGAAGTGAGCTGGACTTGGCTCTGAGTCCTGTCTGACAATCACCTAATTGTGCTACTGAATGTCACCTAACATCATCTGGTCTTTGTTTCTCCATTTGCTACACACTAGAAGTGACTATCTGTGTCATAGAATACAGTGTGTGAATTCTTAGTATGGTACCTGGCAAATAAATAGCAGTCAGTAAATGCTAAGAATTGTTATTCCTAACCATGTTGTTGGTGGTGACAAAAGCCTAGGAAAAATGGAACCTTCCTATTAGAGTTGAAATTCTGAATTTCTAAAATATTCTTTCCTAAGAGGGGGAGCAGGAGGAAGAACAGGAAAGAAGGGAGGGGGGGTGCTAGGAAGGAGGATAAAGGTAGAAAGGATTTATTCTAGAAGGAATAGCTATACTAAAGGCACTCTTGCTATTTGTGGAAGTAATTGGCATTGTTCTCTCTGAGCTCCGCATAAAAAGCAAAGGAATCAATCTCATACAGATTGACAACCCGTGATGATCTCATTTAGTCCAAATAGCTAGTGCTAGTCAGTTACTTCACCTGACAGGAGAGACAGAAGGGCCCTCTCCTTGTCCTGTTAGCAGTACCGCTGTGCCTCAGTGCCAGAACCCAGCTCCTGACATGGGCTGTCTCTTTTGCTTCTATTATTTCTAGAAGGCATTTAATGCTACAACAGTTCTTTAAGGAGAGAAGTTGAGGAAGTAGAATTGAACCTTCCTTGACCCAGACTTGATGATGGAGTCTTTGATGGACTCTGCCTTTTACCTTAGATACCTCTTCTGAGCAAACAAGCAAGAGGACACTTGAAGAGTCTGTCATATCAAAAGGCAAAGGCTACCTGATTTGTTTCACAGTGCTGCTGTGAGAGGTCATGCCCATGGATTTGAATTTGGCCAGTGATCCCTTTGGCTATGCTAGTAAAATATTGGGGTAATTTTTTTAAATCTGGATGATCTTTCTGTCTCAAAACTTCCCCTTCTTCCATTTCTACTGAATTCTAACTTGTCCCTACACACAGGTTCAGTGTCTCCACAACAATGCTTTCTCCAGGTTCTTCAGGCCCCATGCATGTGTTTTTTTAGAGCTTGTATTTCTGGTTAATGCTGGCTGTGTGTGCCCTGCCCTTTCCTGGAACTGGAGCTTCATGGGAACAATAGGACGATGTCATTCCTCTCTCTCTTCCTAGCACGTAAACTAACGTGTTTAGTGAATCACTGGCAAAATCGCTTGGTTGATGTGCCATTTCTTAGGGCAGCTGGAACTGAGTACAGAGAGAGTGGCTCAAGAAATGTTTCTTTCTTTCTTTTTTTAAATAGTTCTGAGGCAAGATGTCTGAAATTAAGGTATTAACAGGCCACAATCCCTCCGAAACCTCTAGGGCAGTGCTTCTCGATCTGTGGGTTATGGCTCCATTGGCATATCTCTATTTCTAAAAATATTTACATTACAATTTATAACAGTAACAAAAGTACAGTTATGAAGTAACAATGCAACAAATTTATGGTTCAGTGTCACCACAACTTGAGGAACTGTATTCAAGGGTCATAGCAGTAGGAATGTTGTTGAGAGGCGCTGCTTTAGGGGAGACTCACCCACGTTCAGTTCAATTCCAACTAGAACCAAGTGGTCTTTGCCTTGTGGAAATAAAATTCCTTGTCCACTTCAGCCTTCACATGGCCTTCTTCCCCAGCATCTCTGTGTAAACCTTCTCCTTCATATAAAGATTCTGCTCATATTTGATTAAGTCCCAAACTATTCTGGAATGACCTCACTGTCATCCATCCCATCTGCAGTGACCTCCCTCTCAATAAGCTCACATTGTAACATACAGGAGGGTCAGGACTTAATGGCTGGGGGTGAAAACCCACAGTAGGCACTGTCTCTATCATATAGGTGAACTCTGATTTAAAAGTAAACTATTAGAGGAAAAGGGTGTAGATAAAGGAGGAAATACATCCACCAAGGAGTGCAAAGACAACTCACATTCTAGAGGGCTCTTTCTAACACTTAAATGAATGAAAACCCATGAACAAAAGTGTTTAAACCTGTCCATGGAATCATCTACCATGTCGTCTTTATCCAAGTCTGATTCAGATGTTAGTTTTAGAAATACTCATTATTGTTTCTTTAATGTATTACCAACTGCTAGAAGCTCACCTGCTAATAGTTTGAGTCATTAACAAAGGTGAAATGAGGTTAATTAATTAACTCTTGAGGACAGCTAGGGAATATGCTGAGAGGGACAGTGGAATACTGAAGGCCTAAGATGTGCGGAGGGTGTGTGTCAGCTTTAGTACAGAAGACATGGCCTATGCCTCTCTGACATTTGCCTTTGGCAGCCTGGCTCTGGGTCCAAGCCATGAGGGCCCTATAGATCTTGTGAATATACCCAATGGCCCCAGCAAAGGTAGTAGCAGATGGAACAATGGTGGGTACCAATGCTAGTTAAAGAGGAATTGCTGTCCCAGGCCCGATGTCCTCTACAGGTCATAGAGCACGAGAAATTAGATGACATTCATGCTATGGACTTTTACAGAACACTGTCATTAACACAGACTGTTAAGAAGTGGTGAACTGCCTTCCTTAAAAACAAAATATCAGCTTAGTGTTTCTAGTGCATGCTTTTAATCCCAGCTCTTGGAGGGAGAGGGAGGTAGATCTCTGAGTTCCAGGGCAGCTTGGTCTACAGAGCAAGTTCCAGGACAGCCAGGGCTACACAGAGATACCCTGATTAAAAAATAAACAAATAACAAAAATAAAGTATTGGTTGAATGAAAAGTGATTTTTCATTTGGAGGAGAAAAGGAAAAGATTTTTTTGATGCAATTCTGCTTAAAGAAAACACAGAGGGAAGGATGAGAGAGAGGAAGTCTGAAGATTTTACATCTTAAATAGTTGGCATTGGCATCTCTATTTTTTCTAGACCTGTAAAAATAAGACAGCTTTCTAGGGTGGCCCCTAACTGTTAGCTGTAAAAAAAAAAGCCCTCTAGGAACACAGGATTCAAAAGGAGCCTTTATGTTTCTTTCATCAAAAGAATATTTTCCCCCAAGGTCTCATGTTCATGTGGGAACCTCTTTGGGATTCTCTTTGAAAAGTGAACTAAATCCTGCATATGTGGGTTCTTATTCTTCTAAAGACTTATTTATTTTTATATTCTGAATCTCAGTCACAGTGTTTAGGGTTTTGCCTGCAGCTATATGAATCTTTCACAGTGCCCTTGGCAATCAGAAGAGGATGCTGGATCTCGAACTGGAGTTACAGACAGCTGTGAGCTGCTATGTCAATGGTGAGAACCAAACACAGGTCCTCTGCAAAAGCACCAAGTGCTCTTAACCACTGAGCCATCTCTTCTAATCCCATCTACTAGGCCAAGTACCCTTGTATGGGTACATATATGTCTGTGTGTGCAAATATGGAGGTAAAGACATTTGGGGGAAGTTGATTCCTTCCTACCATATGGGTCCTTGAGATCAAACTCAGGTAATATCTTGGTGGCAAATAGCTTTGCTCACTGAGACATCTTCTAGCTCTTGAAGTCATTCTGATGGAGGACTAGTGAATTAGAGAAAGCCATCATGCTGTGATTAGTTACTTTCCTCATTCATGGATCAAATGCCTAACAAAAATCAATTTGAGGATTGAAGGGTTTATTCGGCATCAGTATACTTGGCTTTTCCCTTGAGTTGTTTGGACAATCTTTTCCTTAATAACTTGTGCCTCTTTCTGCTTTACTCTGACTGAGCATATTACTGTGGATTGGTTTTGCTTGTGTTTCAAGTAAACTTTTGTATTGGGCTAATTTTAGGTTATGGAAAAGTTGCAATGGATTCTGGAAGGCTGGGTAACAGCTCACAAAAACCCTTATTTCTGTCATCAACTGCAGGGTTCCAGGGTTCTTAAGATCAGAGAATAAACAGTAGCAAGTTCATTTGTAGTTCATTTGAGAGGATTGTGGATGCACTGTGGTCTGTTCCACTCAAAGCTGCCATCATAGCAAAACAGCACAGATAGAAATCAGTCCAGGGAGGAACGGGCCCTGGAAGAGCACAAGGAATTCCCACCACAGGACTTTGCCTGTGTCTCCCAGTGGAGTCAGGAACTGTGGCAACTTATGACATGTTGCAGACCTGACAGGATGATGCTTACCCAAGCCTAGTGTCTAAAATTTCCTTCAGGACTCAGTTACATAGACATGGTTGGCCATCAGTCTCCAGTGCTCAGAAGGGTAAGTGGATACGGTGTAATTCAAAGCCTGTATTTATTCACATTGTTAGATTATCAGTTATGGTACCATGACCCAAGTTTAAGAAAAAATAATGTAAGTAGGCCAGACATTTCAAAATTGAAGATTGTCTCCTAAGAGATGAGAAATCAAGGGTTGGTTCTTTATATACACCTCAATAAAAGTACAAATAAACCTCTTCTCAGTACTGATAGCCAATTCTTCTGTTGTTATAACTATTACCAAAATCATTTGTGGTCATTAACTCTAGCTGCAGCAGCAATATTTTAAGGTGGCTGCCCTGACATTTTATAGAAGCTGGTGTCAAAGGAGAAAAAACAAAGTCCCAAGTCACCAAGTCAGATTTCAGAGCCTGACACCATGGCCCAGCCTATGCCTTTTACCCCTGGAGCCCTATTAGGTAGTTGCTCTTTCTTTGTGATAGAAGGGCTTATCGGGACTCTGCACAGTAAATAAACTAATTACACATGACCTCTGATAGTGTCTGAGATTTCAGATTAGCCACACACATGGCAGGGTTTTTTTAATTTCTTTTGAGCCATGCTGGAAATTAAATTCAGAGCATCCATGCATTGAAGACAAATTGGCAAACGTTCTACTATTGAGCCATATTTCTATCTCTGACTTTTTTTTAAAGAACTGTCATGTTAATATAGACTTCATTGACATAGTAAATAGTTCTACCTTTATAATTGTTGCTGAACTTTTTTAGACTTACATGAATATAATCACCTTCTTCAGAAACTTAAGTGCTTTTTCTTAGCATTAAAAATGTTTCTTATTAATATCTTGTTAATAATTAAACACAGTTAAGAATTAAATTTACTCCTTCCAAGAAAAACTATCCACTTTCCGATATGATGATTTGGAATTTATAACTCAGTTTTACTTTTACTTCAAAAAGACATTTTTCATTTAATTTTATTTTCCTTTAATTTTTTTAAAGCCCTGGTTGCCTTGGTACTCACACATTGACCAGGCTGGACTTGAACTCACAGAGATCATCTGCCTTGGCCTCTGAATACTGGATTGTTTGAAGGTGTGCAGCCTCCATCCCAGCCTGAGCTCAGTTTTAATTCTCATTAAGGACTTGACGTCCTACTCCATAGATAATCACGCAGAAATGTTCATAGCCTCCCTATTTACAACCCATAGGAAGTAGAAAGAGCCTAAATGTTCTTTAGCAGCTAATGAAAATGTGGAAAATATAGCCAATGTAGTACTACTCAGCTGTAGAGAGAAATGAAATCATGAAATTGGCAGGTAAATGAATGAATTTATAAAAGATTATGTTGAGTGATCTAAAAGAACAGAGCAAACACTGCATGGTCTCTGTCCCAACAACTGTCAGCTCCACATCTCCAGATGTGAATCTATGGCAAGGAGTTAACCACAGAAGCCAGAAAACTCTAAAAGGGATCATGAGTGATAATGGGGAGAGGATTAAAGAGATATAGGTGATATAAAGTGGGAAATAGAAATACGGATCCCCAGCTCTGGTCTTGGTTGCCTCTTGGGGTTTGAGAGTGGGTGTGTATTGTTGAAGATTCCACAATGCAGGACTCAGATGATTCAAGCTAGATCTGACCTAAAAGCCTCATTTTGTTTCAAAGAAGAACTGTGTAGGCCCTTCCCTGAAAGGTACAGCAGACAATTGCAGCAGTGCAGAGCTCAGGAGAGTGTTCTGGAAGGTAGGTTATAGCAATTAGCAAACCGAAGCCTCAGGCACTGCCTAGAACCATGTCAAGAAACAAGAATCGTGTGTTCTCAACTTTTGAAATAGCTTTAAATCAGCCTGAGCCGGGAAGGCTGGCTGGGAGTATCTACATGTACACATTTCCAAGGAGACAGCAATTAAGTCACTCCCACCAACTCATGTTAAGATGAGAAAACTGGATCCTGATGTTAGGGGCAAAATTAATAATACAGCAACAACTGCTACAACTTATTAAGAGGTTTCTAAATGGCAGGTAGTGTTCAACAGAAATGTATTCAATCATCCACTGCTTAGATTAACAGGACAGGGATACTTGTACATATCTTCTGTAAATTGAGGTTTACAGTTTATCAAGATTAAATAATGTAGCCAGTGGGGGAACCATAAGAGAGAGATCTATCTTTCTACTATTATATCTTGAAAAACAAACCGAAAAACAAAAACCGTGCTCTTACATTTTATAGTTAATCATGCTAGTATTTTCTGGGAACAACCATGTTGCCAGGCAACAATGACAAGTAGGCCAGCTTGCAGTTTCACAGAGGACTTATGTTTTAGGGTTTCTGTCACTGTGAAAAGACACCATGACCATGACAAGGACAACATTTAGTCAGGACTGGCTTACAGTTTTAGAGTTTTAGTCCCTTATAGAGGGAGGCATGGTGGTGTGCAGGTAGACATGTTGCTGGAGAAGGAGCTGAGGGTTGTACATTGGATCTATGGGCAGCAGGAAGGGACTGTCACACTGGGTGTGGCTGAAACATCTAATACCTCTAAGCCCACCCCTAATGACACACTTCTTCCAAAAGGCCACACCTACTCCAACGAGGAGGCCATTTTTATTCAGACCACCACAGTTTCCCATGGACCATTGGGCTTCACTAATGATAGCCCCCCTCCTATGGGAAAATGAATCTGTTCTCTGGCAGAAAACACTTGTCTCCTGTAACAGAGGCATTCATTCATCCTGGAGGGCTTTATTCCTATGACCCAAACACCTCCACCAGACTCCACTTCCTACTACTGCTGCATTAGAAACTGAGTCTCGACATGAACTTTCATGGTCAAGCCATAGCATTTGTTGTACATGATTTATGACTTGTGGTCAAGAGAATTGAAGATTTATTTAGAAGATTGGTCAGTAAGTATTACATGAAAAAAATTGTAGAACATGTGTAGTCTATTTTTAATAAAAACAGAAATATAAAAACGTATATGTATTAGAGTTCTCTAGAGGAACAGAACTATTAGGCTATACATATTAGAATGGCTTACAAGCTGTGGTCCAGGTAGTTCAACAATGGCTGTCTACCAATGGAAGGTCCAAGAATCCAGTAGTTATCTAGTCCAAAAGGCTGAATATCTCAGCTGGTCGTCAGTACACACCAGAATTCCAAATAGGAGGCTCTCATGCCCATGGAGAAATGGGCTTGCCAGTGAGAACAAGCAGGCAAAAAGAACAAGATTCCTCCACAACCTTTATATAGGCTGCCAGCAAAAGCTGTGGTCCAGGTGGATCTTCCCATTTCCAAAGATCTGAATTAGAAGTGGGTCTTCTCATTTTAAAGGATTTAACTAAGAAAACATTCCTCACATGTTTGTACAGACTCTTGGATTTGAGTCAATTTCAGATGTAGTCAAGTTGAAAGCTGAGAATGCAGTGTCTTAAGTGATCAAAGGTGAACCAAAGTTAAAAGAAGACTTAGTTTTATGCCATGAGCTGTATCTAGCTGATGCCATTGTGTCTATTAGAAACCATAATATTACCCAGCATTCTTTGGAAAGCAAACATATGCATAAGTGATGTTTTTGCACCTGTGTTTTAGGGGAGGAATTGTGGGTTAGTGACTACTAGATGAGGTTCAAAATTTTACTAAGACATTTAATGTGCTTCATATTTGATAAAATATAGTTTGGTTACCAATTAAATGCTAATAAAATTAATACCTAAAATGGAATCACTCTCAGGTGAACTTTTATTTCCAGTTCTAGGCCCCTAGAGCCTATAATGATATTGGCTAATTCACTCTTTTATTAAGTATTGCTAAGTTTTTTTAATTTACACTCATGGAAAGTTTCTTTCAGGCTTCAAAGGATTTCCAGCTGTATTTTCATAGCATTCTCAGGGATCTTGAATGAACTGTCAGGCAGTGTAAGGTTTTCAAATAAAGACAAAAGAAGAGAAGTAGAAATTTACCAAAAGAAACAACTAACAAAATATATGGGTAAAATCATCTTCCTTGGGAAAGATAAAGTATTTGTGTCATTAAAAACACTTTAATAGGACAGAATGCAGAAATGTTACAATCCTTAAATTGTCTCTCCATAAAAGTCAATTTTACTTTACAAGGCAGATACTGAAGGGAACTTATGTACTTCCTGAGTAGTAAGAAAGCAGCATCATCTTAGGGAAAACTCAGTATATCTCTACCCTTTCCCATCTGTGTATCTGTAATGTTAGGGCTAAAATCACAAACCTATTTGTTGCCAGAAGTTTTTCTGTGCCCTGCAGCCACTTATAAAGTAATCACTCAGAAGCTTAATATTAATTACAAACTGTTTGGCCTCTGGTTCAGGCTTATTGTTAACTAGCTCAATTATCTTCAATTAATCCATTTCTATTATCTATGTATTATCATGTATCTCGTGGTTTTAACTGTGTTCTATTACATCTTGCCTCCCTTGCAGCCTCTGCCCAACTCTGCTTTTTTTTGTTAAATATTTATATTTATATTATAATAAAATCAGACATTTAATATCTAATTATGTTAAATATAAAATATATCACCACATATCTCCTTTTGTGTCAAAAACATATTATATACAATAGGTACAATAACTATATACAATATATAAGACCAATAATTAAATGAGTAATTTTCAGTCCATTAACAATTGACAAATTCAAAGAAAATATTCCATTATTTATCATATTTTGATGAGTCTAAAGGATTGTACTTAACTTATCCATATCTCTCTAGGATTTCCCACTTGGCTTGCCTGTCTTGCCATTGGCTGAAGCAGCTTCTTTATTAACCAATGGTAGCAACACATATTCACAGTGTACAGAAAGACCATCCCATAACACTCAGTGCACCTCCATCACTTTCCACTGACATCTCTGCAGATGTTAGGGCTTAAAACACTTTTCTATTTTCAAATTGAGTCATGCCTTCTAGAAAACTTCAAATTTGTTCTTTGAAATAAAAATCATTGAAGCCAAAGTCCATTTCCCTGCATCTGTGATTATTCTGAACATTATCAGGACACCAGGTTGAAGGAAATTCAAGAACCAGAAACCAGATTCCAGCTCAATAATAATAATTTAAGGGCAAAGATTAAAACCACATTCTAAGCTAGATATCTTTCAGAGTATGACATAACATCTTTAGTTTTCACAAGATCCTATAAACTAGGTAATAATCTCCTTTTATGCAAATGGGATTTAAGATGCTGAGCAATTAAATAATTAATCTAAGAAAATGTAGTTTGGAAGTGGCAGGGCCATCAGGTGATTTGGGGAGCCAAAGTTGATGCCTTTTATATAATATCCTCAAACCCTGAACTATGGATAAGAAAATAAAGTGACAAGGCTTAAGAGAAATGAAGGCCAATAAACTGGTAGGACTTGTCACTGCTTTGATTTGAGGTATTAAAAAAAAAGAGGAGAAATTAGATTTAATTCTGACGTTAGGCTTCTCTTGCTCCTGGTAGGCTACTAGAAGTAGGAATGAGCACTTTAAAAATCCTGTGAAAGCCAGAGAAATAGAATGCAGCTCAAGTCTCCAAAGATAATTCTCATGGTCTGACCTCTCAGGACAGATTTTTCAGAAGTATACTGGAGTCTTTGGGCTTGAAAATATTCACCATAAGAACTGTCAACACTACCACCTCAGCTGTCACTGGGCATCAGGTCAGAAGCCTGTTTATTGCCACCATCTCTTTCTGGCACCTGAGAAGCTGGAGAATGAACACAGAGCCTGCTGAACCCTATGTTTCCATATCCTGATTCAAAAGGCATAATGGCCCAAAGGCAGCCTTCCCGCCGTGGCAAGCCCCTCCATTCAGCAGGTGCTAATGAGTATTCTGTGCCATTGTTGTTAAGAAATCTGAGAGATGTAGTTTAGTTTTCCAATCTTCGCTGCTAAATTGAAGAGGGGGGAGACAATAGAATATGCTGCTAGAAATATGATGAGCAATTTAAGCCATTTTTATTCTTAGAGGTTTCTAGTAACCAGGACTAGGGGTATGTGCTGAAGGTGCTCTTTAGTGAACTTGAAATTTTTATAAGACCAAAAATGAATTTGGTATGTGAGGCTTCTGTGAGATGTGCAATCACCAATCCAATGAATGAGTAGGAATCTGGAGATAGAGAATTAGGCTGGGAGATGGGCAGAGGCAGTCTGAGAGTGCAGATGCCTGAGACTGACCACGTCCACCTCTGGAGAGAGGAAAGCCAGTGGAATGAGCGCTTTCATCTGTGCAGGAAAAGTTAGCTCCGGCGGAGAGCTTGTTAACCAGTGCTTTCTCTCATCCAAAAAAAAAAAAAAAATTCTTTAAAGTGCTAAAATGAAATTTTCCAGAAACTAGGTGCAGCAAGAATTCAACAGATGTTTGGAAAATCTACTGAAAGTTTCAGAGTAAAGTTTTATGAAGATTAGATAGCAAGATATTTATTTTAAACAATACCATTGTGCCCTAATTTTCATTTAGCAATTTAACAGTTGAAAGAAGACATGTGCCTGGCATCATATTAAATGATAAAAGAGCTAGTGAGGTAAAGTCGTAATCACCCCTCACATTTCCTTCACCCCAGGGTCACTTTATATAATATAGAAATCCAAATAACAATGATGTGGACATGTAATTACAAGTAATTTAGAGGAAATTCACAAATGTGCTTAGGGAGGCGGGTCATTCATCCTGAGTACTCCATGCTTCATAAAGTATTCTGCATCTTCTCATACGTTTGGTCCCCCTCTTTCTGAACCTCTCCCCTGGGGAACCTCTAATACCACTTTCTACTCTTGCCCAGGATTCATATCCTCTGACCTGTTGTTTTTGGTGGGAGTCATTAGACTTTGGGGAACTATGCTTTTTACCTCCCTGCATTTCTAAACGGCTCCAGGAAAGGCTAACCCTTCTGAATTCTTACTACTCTATAAATATTCTTATTCATGTCCATCTTTAATTGACACAAAGTTATTTTGTTCTCTTAGAATACATTGCACTATGGCTTCAGAGAGCTGTCACAGGAATTAAGTCAGAAAATAGGTGAATCCTACCATCTGAAAATCTCAGAAGTCTAGTTGTTAGTTTCAGGTTTGATCTTGAGGACTCTCTTTTAAAAGGGCAGCACTGGTTTGGGAGGCTTCAGTCTGAGTCAAACAAAACAATAAGGATATGGAACCAAAATGCACCAACCAGAAGGGTGTACTTACAGGTGCATGAGATTCTGGGGGTGCTGATGGGTAGTTTTGATCTGACAAGGAGCTCAACTAGCTGATGAGGAGTAGCTGAGACACAAAGAGCAGTGGACAGGGGTCATGATATTAGCCCTCTAACAATGAAGTGGCTACTTTAAAAATCCCACAAGGTGTAGAAAACCTCTTAACAAGAGTCTGGTGTTGATGGTTAGGTTGTTTTCATAGACTGCATCTGTGGGCTACCTTGCTTTAGAGTTTACTTAGATGAACACCATATGGCACATATTGCAAATAACCACACAGGAAGGAACTGTTTTAACGAGATCAAAGGTGATCGCCCACTATAGGGTTTCAAATAACTTATATCACTGAAAAATTGATGTTGAGGTTGCAATTAGATTAAATAGATTCATGACCTTTCTGGCATCATTTTTTAAATTGCAAAACAGTCTTAAATTGAGAGGCAGATATATTAGCTTTAAGCAGACAGTTTCATTTAAACAACTGAGTGTGTGTGGTAGGGTAGCGATGTTTGTGGAGCTTTCAAACTAGTAAGTATAATGAAGATTAGCAGTATTGTATGTCACCAATGGGAAGCGTTGGTTGTAATCAAAGAAGCAGGATAGGAAGTTATGCGTAAAAGGTTGGAGAGGGTAGCATGTGAAGGTTTAAAGGGGCAGGTAGTCTTCTTCCAGACGTCAAAGGCGTTACTGACATAGAGCAGTTGTGGAATTCCAACATGTGGTATAACCACACTAACGAAAAAGTCACAGCAGCTGGTGCTGTTGCAGTCACTGCCTAGGCCCCTCCGAGAACTCTCACATCAGTAGGTATCTGCTCACAGGGACTTCAGAAAGTGGGCTTAGAAATGTCTCCGAGCTGATGCTGTAAGTATAGCTACCACTGATCCCTGCCAGCATGGCATCTAGCCTCTGATTAGCAGTCTAAGCTTTGTCTCACACAGTCGGAGAACACTGCAGACATGTAGAAAGTCAGGTCCAAACCAAGAAAACCTCTGAGCAGATATAGTATGCTTTAAAAGGTACTTAGGTGCTAAAGAAAATGTGTATAGACAGTCATAGAAAAAATAGTTTAAAACTAATATATTGAAGTCTGTAAAGAGAGAATAAAGGAATATAAAAGGAATAAGCCATATAAGGATGGGAAATACCATAACACAGGGCACCTGAATCCTGTATGTTGCTTTGTTGACTTTCTGTTTTCTAAGCGCTGATTAGTGAAGGATAAATACTTCTGAAAGACATTAGATTGTAGAAAATCTGCTAAATTAAATCAACCTATATATTTTAAATATGTTTTAACTTTAGAATGGAAGTCAGAAAATGTGTTGGAAGAGATGAATAAATATCAGATTTGGTTGAGGGAGATATCCTAAAAAATCTTGGATATAAACCAGGTGGTGGTGACATTTCCTTTAATCCCAGTACTTAGGAGGTGTAAAGCATATGGATCTCTGTGAGTTTGAGGCCATCTTAGTATACACAGTGAGTTCCAGGACAGCCTGGACAGTTTTGCAGAGAAACTTTGTCTCAAAACATAAGCAAACAAATAAAAAACTTGGCTACAGACATAAAATACCCCAAACAAAAACTGCAAGATAGGTGATATATATGCTAATCCTTCCATATGGGAATAGTTCTGAGACTAGATGAGACTTGATAAATTTTATTGGCTGCAGAGTCCTCGTGCCATCTTTTCATATTTCATGAATAGAGGTTTGGTTACATAGTTCAAACAGACTTATGGAGTTAACAGATGCCTGTTACCTGCTCAAATGTGAAACAGAAAATCATTTTTAGTTGACTTGTGCAGACTTTACATCTCATATTTGTGTTAATGCAGATATATGTTACCTTTAAAAGTTTTTGTGGTTTTAGAAAAAAGGACCAGACACTAATGAAGACAAATATCCCAGGTGATCCAGCCTCTCAAAATGCCTCTGTTGCAGTTTCCTCAAAATCCTGTATCTAGAACAACTTCAAAGCTGCTAACTGAGATGGTCTAGCCTCAAAGGCTACTCCAGCCAGGACTTGAGATAAGCTCCATACTTTCCCATAACACAGAGACTGAACAATAGCTAGCTTTCCCAGGACTTGATCATTACCTCAATTTTCTCAGGGTCCCCTAATTTTCTTACCACCCCAGACAACAAGAAGCAGTCTAAAGAACATAAAATCAACAATCCTAAGAAGTGAGGTAGGTGTTTTGGTCATTCAGTGGATTATAAATGTTTGTCATTATTTAGAGGGGGTTGTTGCAAGTTGTTACTGGTCATAGTCAGAAAAAAAAAATTAAGCAAGGAAGGCTAGATTCAAGGATTTCTTTCTGAAAAGAAAAAGAATGGATATTGAAATAATAAGATAAATGGATCAGTTATTTAATCTGCTTTTAGACTAAAAAGCAACTATTAGTCTTTAATATTTTACATTGGTATAAATTTTTGTATCCTGTTACAAAGTTAAGCTTATTTTTGTTATACATACAATATATATGTTTCTACTCTTGTTTAAGGTATTGTGCAGCTCATTTAAAAATGAAATGTAAAGTCTTTAACAGCTACTATGACAAACTGTTCAGGATAATTATTAAATGCAGGTTAGTAGTTCATCATCTATAACAATCAAACTTAAAGTCACGTTAAGTATATTTTCAAGGTTAAATATATGTTTTTGATAGGTTGTTTTCAAACATTTCAGAGACCTACAGAATATGGAATTAAAAATGTTTTAATAACATAAGTCTTTTTATAATAGTGAGATACATCTACTCCTGGCAGCACCAATCTACTTCAAAAATAATGTTGAACATCAAAGAACTTCCATATGGAGTTTTCTTTCTTGTGGCAGAGCTAGCCATTGGGCAAGGAACTGCCCTTGTCTTGACTGTTGGCAATATACTGTTCAACTTGGACAAACAGGACACAAAAGAAGGCAACTGCCAAACTTTACCAAGACAAAGTAGGACAATTCAAAATTTCTGCTTCATAGAAAAGTCTCTTAGATATTCTAGACCTGTAGGCTGAAGGTGGATGCCCACAAAGTTTTGAAGTGATTGGTCAGACCAATGTTGCCACCCCTGTACATCTTTGTTGTTTTCTCATCTATCTCAAGGATTACAGTTTTGGAGCAATAGTGGGATATATAATAGGTACTTCAAACTTAATTTGAAGAAGTCATGGATGTGCCAGAATTTTCTAAATCACCAGGTACTTCCTTGTTGGACTACAGTTGGAAAAAAAAATCATTGTCCAAATTCTTGTTCTCTGTATTCAAGATAAGAGACTAATATTCCTCTTTTAGTCACTATATCTACAAATCCCAATCTTGGGGTCCTTCATTAGTCTTTACCACCAAGATCTCACACATGACCCAACTTTCCAGGTAGCCTTATCTGCCATCTTGGACCAGGGCACAAGAGACAGTATGGCAATTCTAACCAGCCAGTCTCTGAAGGCACAACTTTGTTTCAGGAGTTTTAATTCATAGCCCACTATTTAATAATAAATACGAGAAAAAAACAAAGCATCTAGTAGTATTCATCTCTTTGAATGACATTATGACTGTGGGTTAAAAGCAACAAAGTTCTGCCAACCTCCACTGCACTTGGTGGTAAAGAGTGTCATTTATGTAATCTATGCACTCCCATTCCTGCTCACTTAGGAAATCTTAAGGCATTACATAGGTAGTTTATGTTTCTGGAGATGGACATTTCACATTCTGACATCTAGAAAGTGCCTGAGGACAAAGTAAGACAGCCTTCCTTCAACTGAAGCTCCAGGAATAGTTCAATCCTGTCTTAGAAAAAATTGAGAATTCCTGCCATACTTGATAGCTGCTGTTTCTATGATCCAAACCACAATTAAAATCTAAATCTTATAGTGCAATCTGTAGACTGAGATGCCTAGGAGACCATTTGCTTATTTAAATGATGTATAGCTCCCCAATATGAGGCAGGATTTCACTAAGAAATGTTCAGATTAAATAAGCAACACACTTGTCTGAACAAAGCAGAAAGACATTCTGGAATAATTTAGATCCATTACAAGTAGCAGAATTCTAACAGAATTCAAAGAAGAACTATTGCCAATACTCCTCAAACTGTTCCATACAATAGAAACTAAAGGAACATTGCTGAACTCTTTTTATGAGGCAACAGTCACCCTGATACCCAAGTCCCTCAAAGATGCAACAAAGAACAAGTATTACAGACAAATCTTCCTCATCAACACTGGTGCAAAAATACTCAATAAAATACTGGCAAACAAAATTCAACAACATATCAAAAAGTCATCTACCACAATCAAGTAGACTTCATCCCAGAGATGCAGGGATGGTTCAATATTCCAAAAACTGTGAATGTCATTCATCAAATAAACAACCTGAAAGGAAAAAAAAAACCACATGATCATTTCATTAGATGCTGAAAAAGCCTTTGACAAAATCCAACACTTCTTCATGATAAAAGTCCTGGAGAGATCAGGAATACAGGGAGAATACCTAAATATAATAAAGGTGATATAACAGCAAGCTGACAGCCAACATCAAACCAAATGGAGAGAAACTCAAAGCAATTCCACTGAAATCAGGAACAAGACAAGGCTGTCCTCTCTCTCCTTATCTATTCAATATAGCTCTTGAAGTTTTAGCTAAAGCAATAAGAGGAAAAAAAAAAAGGAGATTGGGGGATACAAATTGAAAAGGAAGAAGTCAAACTATCTCTATTTGCAGATGACATGATAGTATCCTTACATGACCCCCAAAATTCTACCAGGGAACTCCTACAGCTGATAAATGCCTTCAGCAATGTAGCAGGGTACACAATTAACACAAAAAATCAATATCACTCCTATACACAAATGATAAAAGGGCTGAAAAAATAAGGGAAACATCATCCTTTATAATAGCTGCAAATAGCATTAAATATCTTGGCGTGACTCTAACCAAAGAAGTGGCAGACCTGTATGACAAGAGCTTTAAGTCACTGATGAAAGAAATTGAAGAGGATATCAGAAAATGGAAAGATCTCCCATGCTCCTGAATTGGTAGGATCAACATAGTAAAAAATGGCAATCTAACCAAAAGCATTCTACAAATTCAATGCAATCTCCATCAAAATCCTAACACAATTTTTTACAGACCTTGAAAAAACAATACTCAACTTCATATTGAATAACAAGAGACCCAAGATTGCTGAAACATTCTTGTTTAATAAAAGAACCCCAGGAGGTATCACCATCCCTGACTTCAAGCTATACTATAGAGCTACAGTAATAAAAACAGCCTGGTACTGGCATAAAACTACAGTTGTGGAGTTAAGAAGAGAATTTTCCACAGAAGAATTACAAATAGCCGAAAGACATTTAAAGAATTGTCCAAATATTTAGCCATTAGAGAAATGCAAATCAAAACAACTTTGAGATAGCATCCTACACCTGTCAGAATGGCTGCGACCAAAAGCACAGATGACAGCTTATGCTGGAGAAAATGTACAGCAAGGGTAAGTCTTCTTCACTGTTGGTGGGAGTGTAAATTTGTACAGCCACTTTGGAAAGCAGTATAGCAGTTCCTCAGAAAACTGGGAATCAATCTCCCTAGTGATCCAGAAATACCACTATTGGACATATACCCAAAGGATATACATTCTTACCACAAGGACGTTAGGTCAACTATGTTTACAGCAGCATTATTTGTAATAGCCAGAACCTGGAAACATCCTAGATTTTCCTCAACTGAAGAGTGGATTAACAAACTGTCATACATCTACACAATGGAATACTACTCAGCAGTAAAAAAAAAAAAATGATATTCTAAAATTTGCAGGCAAATAGATGGATTTAGAGAGTATCATCCTGAGTGAGGTTAACACAGGCCCAGAAAGATAGACATGGTATGTATTCAATCATAAGTAGATTAGGCAAAAAGCTAAGAATATCTAGGCTGCAAACCACAACCCCTGAACAGCTTATTAACAGAAGCAACTTAAGAGAGACACCCAGGGATTCCATGAGAAGAGAAAATAGAAAAGATCTTCTGAGTAAATTGAGATCATAACAGGTAGCAACCAAGGAGAGGTGGGAACAAATCATGAGAAAAGAAAATGATTGAGTGAGAGGAGCAACAAAGAGGGAAAAAAAAGAGATGAATATCTTGATAGAGGGAGACACTCTGGGGTTGGAAAGAGACCCCCAAGAACCCATAGTATATCCCTGGCTAGGACTCCAAGCAATAGTAGAGAGGGTGCCTAAACATACCTTCTCCTATAACCAAATGAATGACCACACTAATTGTCATTATAGAACCTTCATCTAGGAGTGAAGAGAGGCAGAAGCAGAGATCCATAGCTAAGCACCAGGTGGAGCTCCCAGTCCAGTTGAAGAGAGAGAGAGAGGAGATAGCATATGAGCAAAGGGATCAGGATCATGAGGAGACCCACAGAAAAGGCTGGCTGGAGCTATTGGAGCTCACTGACTCAGAAACAACCTCTGAAGAATCTTCAGGGAAAGGAACTAAACCCTCCAAAGGTCAATCAATGACTGTCAAATGGCATGCGTAGTTTATGGAGTCTGTTGCAGTAGAATCAGACTATGTTCCTGTTGCATGAGCTGACATCTTAGAGCCCATTGCCTACAGAGGAACACCTAACCCATCCTACATACTGGAATGAGGGACTTGGACCTACCTCAACTGGATACACTAGACTGAACTGACCCACCTTGGGACACCTTGCCCTCCTTGGGGAATGGATGGGGGGGTTGGGGATGGGAGAGACTGAAGGAGAGCTGGGAAGGACTGGGAGGGAGGATACACCAGACTGAACTGACCCACCTTGGGACCCCTTGCCCTCCTTGAGGAATGGATGGGGGGGTTGGGGCTGGAAGAGACTGAGGGAGGACTGGAAAGGCCTGGGAGGAGGGAAGGGTGAGCAGAGATGTACATGGAAAAAAAACTTATAAATAAATTTTAAAAAATCCAAACAAGTAGTTTAGAGATTTCAGGAAATGGGGGAAGAGGTTGTCAACGCCTCCACAGTGAAGGCATTCTGAGGGCATTAATCAGAACCTGCTAATTTAAAATTTTTAAAGATTTATTTATTTTATGTATATGGTACTCTATTTGCATGAATACTTGCCAGAAGAGAGCATCAAATCCCACTATAGATGGCTTGCTGCTGGGAATTGATCTCATTACCTCCGAAAGAGCTGCCAATGCTGCGCCATTTCCCCAGCCTTGCTAATTTTATTTTTAAGCCAAGTAAATAAGTGAGAAATATATGGTCTTCAGAATACTATTGTTACTGTAAGATATGAGACATACGTGTCCTTAACAAGTGTGCCAAATCAGTTCTATCTGGCATATCTAGTTGTGGTAGGTCCGAGTCCCCCATTCCACACATTGATGACATGTGCCCATGCTCCTGAAAATTTGTGGCTGCTGTTCAGATCTTATAATATTTTCCACAGTGACAAAGCTGTGAGTTCTCTGGGAGTGTATCCTTTCACTTTAAAGATGTGGGTAACATATAACATGGATACTGTTGAAGTAGGCTTCATGAAGCTTGTCTACAAACCTAGAGAGGCATCACATAAATGATTTAATAATGAAACTTAAGTCCTTGAAAATCCAAGAACAAGCCAAATTCAAATGTAGTACATAGAAAAAAAAAAAAAAACAATGAGAACCCAGGGAGAAATGAATAAAACAGAAGCAAAGACAAAACAAAAATGATAAAAAAGAATCAATAAAACCAAAGAGATGGTTATTCAAAAAGATAAACAAGACTGACATATCTTTAGTGAAATTCACCAAAAGGAGAGAAGACATAAATGCATAAAATTATAGACTAAAGGATGATATTACAACAGATTTCACTGAAATTCAGAATAATCATAAGGACATAGCTTTTTTTCTTCTTTATTTTGTATTTATTAAAAAAACAGCAAAATGAATTTAAAATGCTGAAAAGTTAACAATAACTATAAAGAAGATAAAAATCATAAGCATGACTTATCAAGGGTGATAATGCAAATAGGATTGCTACACATATATTTACTTTGTGTTCAGCTTTCCCTCTGAATTTTTTTTTCCATCCCTGTAGATCCTTATTCAAGATCCCTTCCCTCTCCCACCACATCAGGTCATTTTTCTTCTCCGCAACTCCCCATCCCCTCCCTGGGCAGGGAGCAGACAGTCCTATTGTCCCACTGACCCAATAATGTTTGGATCAGTCTCCACTCCTGGCCAAATCCAGTTTTGCATTAGGACATATCTTAAAGCCTATATTCCACAAAAGAAATGAAGGAAATTTTAGGGGCATATGAACTATCTACCAATGTTAAATCCAGATAAGATAGATAATTTAAATGGACCTAATACAATGGTAATAAATCAGTAATAGTATTTAAAAATCAATATCTCAGGGCTGAAAAGATCACTCAGTGGTTAAGAGCTGTTGCTGTTTATGCAGAGGACCCAGGTTCACCACCCAAACTGCAGCTCATCTATAATTTTAATCCCAGAAGATCTGATGTCTTTTTCTGGTCTCTATGGATAATACATACACACTGTGCTTAAATACTTGTAGGCAAAACACCATAAATACTTTAAAAAAATCCCTTGATTGAATAAACTAGGTTCAGGTCCAGATGTTTTCACTGACAGGATCTACCAGAAATCACATGATCATAGTCATTTACCAGTTTCTGGGAGGGAGAGATTTTCTTTTCAGTGATAGAGCCACTGGCAATGAGCACCACACCTCTTAAGAATTCCTCACTATAGGCCCTGGAAACAATGATGATGAAACTCATTGGGTTATCAGTCTGTCAGCCAAGAAATAAAGAAGAAAGAGGGAGCAGGTAGATAGAAGAAAGGGCCCAGCACCATGAGAGAGATTGTCAAGTTAACATAGGGTGAATATGATAACAATACATGTGTGTATCAAATTTTTATGATAATATCCTTTATTATGTAAAATCAATACATACTAATAAAACACTGGTACTGTACACAACATATCAACCAAAATATAGAAGTTACTGATTAACTAGGTCAGTAGTTTCAGCAATTGAAACAGGCTATATTGACCTTAGTGGATGGAAATACAGTGTGAAGACTGTAGAAATCCACTGTTGATACACTGTTTGCCAAGATAGATGACAATGGGCTTTGTTGCTTATTTTCTTCTCTTTAAAACCATCTGTATTATTTACTGTATAATAACCTTTAGTGGACCTAACATGCTATTATCAGTGGTTGTTTTCTATTATTTATGGCTCTACATTTATTTGTTTATTTGTGCATTTGTGTGATCACGTATGCATATGACAGGGAATGAGTGTGGGGGTCAGAGCAACATGCAGGATTCAGTTCTCTCCTTCACTCATGTCAGTTCTGGAGCCAATGCAGGTCCTCAGGGCCAACTTCAAAGACCTTTACCTACTGCTCCATGTTGCCTACTCTCTTCTATTATTTTCATTTTCTCTGTCTTTTTCTTATTCACTTTTATTGGGGTCATTGCTAATTTCATCTTTTATTTGTCTTTTTAAAACTTTATATTTTCTATATCTGAGTCTTTTTATTTTGTGTTTTAAAGTTATTCTCATTCTTCCCCATCCTCAATAATTCCTCATTAATTTTTCTATTAGAATAATTCCTTAAACTTTTTATATGTCTCCCATATCTTTAACTAGTTCCTTTTCTTGTTTCTATTTTATAGGTGATAAGTCTTGTGAAATGTCTCACCACTTAACATTCACTTCTTTTTGTCCTCACCCAATAAACAGGAGAAGTACCTTGGACTTCTTTCATACAGCTGCCTTTTTCTCTATGCTAATACCAAGATGTTTATTTTATTACTATAGATTTAAAGTAGAGCTCAGAGTCAGGGGTGATGATGCTTTCAGAAGTTTCCTTATTGAACAAGATTGTTTCAGCTAACCTGTTTTTGTTCTATATGAAGTTGAGTATTGTTCTGTCAAGGTCTGTGAAGAATTGTATTGGGATTTTTAATGGAGATTGCATTGAATCTGTAGATTACTTTTGGTAAGATTGCCATTTTTACTACTTTGGTTCTACCTTTCTAGGACCATGGGAGATCTTTCCATTTTCTGATATCCTCTTCAATTTATTTCTTTAAAGACCTAAAGTTCTTGTCATATAGATCTTTCACTTGTTTGGTTAGAGTTACCCCAAGATATTTTATATTATTGGTGACTATTTAAAGGATATTGTTTCTCTGGTTTTTCTCTGTTCATTTATCATTCATTGTATATAGGACGGCTATTTTTTTTTTTAAATTAATCTTGTATCCTGCCACATTGCTGAAGGTGTTTATCAATTGTAGGAGTTCCCTGGTAGATTTTTTTTTGGAGTCACTTATGTAAACTATCATATAATTTGCAAACATCAGTGTCTGACTTCTTCTTTTCCAAATTGTGTCCCCCAATCTCCTTTTGTTGTCTTATTACTCTAGTTAGAACTTTGAGTACTATATTGAATAGATATGGGGAGGGTGGACAGACAGCTTTGTCTTGTTCCTGATTTTTGTGGGATCATTTTGAGTTTCTCAGCATTTAATTTGATGTTGGCTGCCAGCTTGCTGTATATTGCTTTTATTATGTTTAGGTATGTTCCTTGTATTCCTGATCTCTCTAAGACCTTCATCAAGTTGGATTTTTTTTTGCCGGCTTTTTCAGCATCTAATGAGATAATCATGTGTTTTTTTCTTTTAGTTTGTCTACATAGTGAATTACATTAATGGGTTTTCGTAAGTTGAACTATCCCTGCATCTCTGGGATGAAGCATACTTGGTTATGATAAGTGGTTGTTTTTCTTTCTTTTTAAATGTGTTCCTGGATTTCATTGGCCAGTATTTTATTGAGACTAGATAACACGAAGGGCCCAAAGAAGGATGCCTGGTGAAAGAGAAAATAGAAGAGATCTGTTAAACTAAGGGTGGAGGGAGGGAGAATGGAGGGGTGGGAACTTGGGGCAGGTTGGGCTGGTGGGGTATAGGAGGCAGCTTGGAGGCAGGACAGTGAGGGAGAGTAATGACAGAGATATCTAGATGGGGGACATTTTGGGATTAGAGAGAAACTTGACATCAGGAAAACCCTTAGGAATTCACAAGGATAACCCCAGATAAGAATCCTGGCAATAGTGGAGCAGGTGCTTGAACTGGCCAACTCCTGTAATCAGGTTAGTGACCACTCTAATTGTCATTAGAGATTCTCTATCCAGTAACTGATGAAAGCAGATGCAGAGATCCACAGCACAGCCCTGGGCTGAGCTCTGGGAGTCTTGCTGAAGAAAGGGAGGAGGGACAGTATGAAGTGGGGTGGGGGGAGTGGGGGTAAGTGGTGGGGATGTAGGAGGTATTATGCTGAAGGAACCCATAGAGACAGCTGACCTGAGCTCCTGGATTGCCTTGCCCAGCCGTTGCATGGCGGGGTGGTGGTGGTGGGGCTTGGTCAGGTCTCAACTTGATGTGCCATGCTTTGCTCAGGCCCATGGGAGCCCTAGCCTTTTCTGAATGGAGGTGGAGGAGGAGTGGATGAGGAAGGGTATAGATGAGAAGTGGAAGGGGGGCTAGGAGGAGAGGGAAAAGGAGAAACTGTGCTCAGCATTTAAAATACATAAAGAATACTATTTAAACTAACAAGAAAGAAGATAATCATCCTAGGAGAGATCCAGAGAAATCTGAGCTTTGGAGCTGGAGAGATAATAAACTGTTTTTTGCTTTGCTCACAGGTGGGTCCAATTTGAATCATGCTTCTGTTTCTGAGATTAGCTTTTTGACTTTTGTGAGAGGTTCTTACAATTCCCAGAGGGCAATACTACTTTACCAAACAAGGGCTCCATCTGCCATTGGGTAGATTTGTAGCAGAGGTCATTGCTCTTCCCTTTGAGTCCATGCACTCCTGGGAAAAATTCACACATATATTTCTATTAGTACATTTCATATACTGAGATTACAAAGACCTCTGAGGATAGGAACCCTGGACATATTATTTTAAACTCATCAATTCGTATAATGCTTGCCATAGTGGAGATCATCGAATGTCTGTTGAAAGACTTCAATAAACATTGACTTTAAAGATTGGACTTACGCAACCATGAGGAACTTGAAATTATTTATGTTCCTTTCCCCTTTTAAACACTAAATGTTTATTATGAAGAACTTGCAAGACTATCATTAATTAAGCAGACCAAAGCCTGTACATTTCAATGACTTCTCCAGTCAGAGCAGGGGAAGCTGTGGATTTCACAGTTTCACTTTAGAATATGTTCTTATGCTCCTTCTTAAGCCCCTAACTACTGTCGACATATTTCATTTATGTGGAAGTTTTTAATGCTGACATAGGAGTAACAAGTCAAACATTCATTACCTAATATTGATTTTCCTGAGGTGATATCCGAATCTATCTAGGTGGTTAGAGCAGTGATTTTGTACAGTACAGAAATGGATTTGTTTTATTATATTATTTTCCTTGGGGGTAAATGGTGTGTGATTTATGATTAATTTTTTCATCTCTTTGGCTTCTGTGGTTTTACTTTTCTTTCATTCTAACTGCTGGCCATGCACCAGCAGCAATTAAAACAGACAAAAATTTAATCATTGGCATAATATTTACAGGATGGGACTGAACATGGGTAGAATTAATTATGGATATATTTCCTCAGGCTTGAGACATAGGTTTCCATTACACTGAGTGTTTCTTGGTAACATTTTTTCCATTCCGGCACAATGTACCTCAATTACATAGTTTCCTGGAAGCCTATTGGCAACAGTGCCAGCTCACAACAGGTAATATTCTTCTTAAATCCTTTCTCCCAGGATTTCAATTCCATTCTAACAAGATGTTTTTCCTCTAGCTCATTTATGACCTATCAAAAGTTTTCAAATAAGAAAAGGAAAATCAGTCTGAGTTTATCATGTATATATAGGATGTATAACTGAGGTGAAGCTCATTTCAGCAGAATAATTTATACCTGCCAACTTCTCTACTTTGTATTTTCATCGCCAGCTCTGGGCCATATTGCTATTCCTTGTGTTGATCATACAGCCTTGATCTCTTGGTCCCTTGCTTTGGCTTTACATCACCTCAGTTTTCTTCCCACACTAAAATTTTAATGGATGACAGGTCTACTCTTTTTCTGAAATTGTTTTCTAGGAATGCTCCCATTTCCTCCCATCTTTTAACAACAGAAGCAAAACACAGGACATGTGGTAAATAGCTAAGAGTTTCATCTTAGGAAGAAAGTCCAAGAAAAACTACTGAGAAACTTAAGCTGATCCTTGAGTTTCAAATAGAAGAAAAATTTTCTCACTCAACAGAGAGCAGGAAAAAGAAAAGAAAATGTAGTAAAATATAGAAATGGTAAGCAGAAGTTAGGAAATAGAAATTAAAGTCACTAAGACCATCATAGGATGGATATATTTAAAATATGTTTAAACCATCAATGAGAAGACAGAGACTCTGAAATTGAAATAAAATTATTAGTCTATAAAACAATATCTTAACAAAAAGAATGTATAGGAACTAAAAGTAAAAATATGTTCCCCATGAAAATAAGCCAAATATTGCTGTGCTAACTACTCACCATCAAGACAAAACTAACCCAGAGACAAAAGAAACTATGAGCCCAAGACACTGATGCTGATGAGGCCAAGAGTACTGGACAAGCAGCACTCTCCTATTCCCAGAGATCTGTAAGAACCCTCTTTTTAATTTCATACAGTATTTATTGGAGAGTTATCACAACAAAACAGTACACATGTTCAGTGCAAATGCTTTTTTTCATAGATATTTTAAATCTGCTGTTGGTTAAATCTTTTTTAATTTTTTTATTTAAAAAGTTTTTTCCATATATGCCTCTACTTCCCCTCCCAGTCTCTCCCAGTCCTCCCCCAGCCTCCCCCACCCCATCCTCCATCCATTCCCCAAGGAGGGCAAGGCGTCTCAAGATGGGTAAGCTCAGTATAGTATATCCCATTGAGGTAGGTCTGAGTCCCTCATCCCAGTATTTAGGCTGGGTTTGGTTATTCTCTGTCGGGAATAGGCTCCGAGAAGCCAATTCATACACAGGAACATAGTCTGGTCCTACTGCAAGAAGCTCCATAAACTTCCCATGCCCTTCCACAGGCATCCACCTTTGGAGGGTTTAGTTCCTTTTCCTGAAGGAATTTAGCAATTGTTTCTGATTTAGTGAGCTTCCAATAGCTCCAGTCAGCTGTCTCTGTGGGTCTCCTTCTCATGATTAACCTGTGACATTAGAAAGAAGTGAGAAGTGTGAAAGGCAAGAGAGTTCCTTGGTAAGCAACAGTCAGCCAAATATCAGGTAAGAAACACTGCAAGTTAGATTTGTGTAGGAAGCAGCGGACCCCACCTGGGAGCACTGAACTCCACCCCTTTCTCCCCCACACTGTTCCACAAATGAAAGAGAATAGGAGAGTCTTCAGAAGAAAACACAACAAAAGCAAAAGTTTTTTTTCCCTGTTTGTTTTCTAAAGAGAGAGAGAAAGAAGGCATGAAGTTGGGTTGGTGGGGAGATGGGCAGGGTCTGGGGGGAGATGGGAGAAGGGAAATCATGATCTGAATATAGCATATAAAATACTTTTTAATAAAAAACAAGTAAAAACGAAAACAGTTTCAAACATAATCCCAAGATGTGTAAAGCAGGCAACAGAGAAAGGATTTGGTAGCAGCTGCACTTCTTTAGTTATTACAGCAGGACAAGGGTGCATTTGATGTAAGTGAGAGTTACAACTTTGGTGAGGGAGTGAGCGGTATTCTGACCAGGAAATCAGTCTACATAAAGAGATGCTGTTAGGACAGTTCTGATACCTGGAACTGCATTGGGACAGCTTAGCTCTGGAGGGAATGGTATCCTGACTGTTTAGGAAGTCAGGCTATACCGGAAGCAGGGATGTGATGAGGGATGGTCTCCCTGAAGAACATAGAAATCCTTCTACTCTCCTAGAGAGCCCTACAGCTCAGCTGAGCTCCACCCCCTTAATGGAGGCAGGAGGTTATCAGAAGAGCTCTGTTTCTTAACTCCAGCCCAAGATGTTATTTCTTTTGCTTCACTCTGCGAAACGGGAATTCCCTGCAGAAATGTAGCAATCTTCCCTAGCTCCAGGAAAAATTGTTACTTTTTCTGTTCTGCCTTGCTCAGTCACCTAAAGGATATTTTAGCAAGGTTCTTCTGTTCCTCTGGCATGCTACACCTTGCTCAGTCTCCCTAAGGGGACGTCTCTGCGTGGTTTTTTTGCTCAGTACACTAAGGGACGTCTCAGCAAGTTCTTCTCTGTGCTAGCAAATGAAGATCTTCACCCAAGACTCTTTTGAGAAAGAGATTTATTTGAGAAGGAGTCCAGGAGAGTGACTCCCACTACCTGGTGAGGGAGTGGGAGGAGAATAGCCCATAACTGAACAGGCAGAGGGATTTATATAGGAGTTCTTAGGAGTGGAGCGTCTCCAGGGATTGGTTAGGCTTTCCTGCTCATGGGTTGGTTAGTTTGTTGGCTGGGGCAGAGATGGCTCTGATTTCAGGGCCTAACTGTGTTTCTTTCACCAACCCTTTTTAGCTTTTGGATTCTAATTCTAAGACCAGGGTGTATTTCTTTGTCTGGCTCTGATTCTATAGGCCAGGTTTGTTCCTTTTGTACTAGTTTCAGAGTCAAGGCATGTTTCTTTGGTTCTGGGCTAAGGGGTAAAGTGTTCCTTTTATTGGCTTAAGTCCCATATCCAGGCTGTTTCGTTCACTGGCTCTGGTTTCAAGGCCAGGATGGATTTCTTTGGATAGTCCCCTTTCCCTACATTTGATCCTAAGTAATTAAACCACTTTGTTGGGAACAGTTTAGAAAGCTTGGAACCACTGTACCTTCAATTCCCAAGACACCCACTCCATGGACTAAGATGGCAACTACCCTGTGAGCTACTTGGACACTCCACAGAACAGACTAAAAATAAACTCAGTGGATACAAATACACTCAGGAATGGCTACAAAATGCAGGTGGGAATGTAGTAGGACTATCCAGCTGCAAACGTAAGCACTCATATAGGCACAGGCCTGTCAGCGCCTCAGACACTGAGATCTATGTGTTAACCAAAGTTAAATCACTGTCAGATAGGTAATTTAATCAGACCTAGAACTCCTAGTGAAATAGAAATGGGGTACAGTGCTAAATATAGAATTCTCAAAAGAGAATATTCAAATGTCTGAGCAACACTTAAAGAAATGAAACTGAAGAAGGTTCATTCTGGGTGAGGTATCCCAGACCCAGAGAGTTGCTGAATGTATTTGCTTATATGTGGATATTTGCTGTGAAGCCAATGGTCATCAAGCTGTAACTGTAGAACTACCCAAGTTTGGGATAGTAAGAGACTAGGGAACACAGATAGAATGCATTAGGAAGGGGAAATAGAATAGACAGTTATGGATAGATGAGAGCCTGGAACAAGAGGATGAAGTGGTGAAGGAGATGGACGTGGGATGAGGGTGCGAATGTGGGGAAAGATAGTTAAAATGGGATATTTGAGGGGTAGGATGGAACCCTAATACACTAGAAGCTCCCTAAAATATTTACATATATGAAGTCTATCTAAATGAAATTGCCAAATATTATGGGAGAGAACCCCAACTGGGCATCTCTTGGCACCAAGTCAATCTTTCAGTATAAAGATTGGGTTATATCTGATCAAGTTGTTGACCAATGGATACCATGGGAAACTCTGAACAATCTTGGCTATTGCCAAGGCTTTTGATTGCTCTTCACAAACTAACAGTAAGCCCTACTGCTGAGCACAACATCTTCACAATACCTGAACATGAAAAAGATTTAACTGGTAATTCCCTAGAGCCCTTAACCCTATTGACTCCTGTTTATAGTACTGGAAGTTACAATGTATGCTACCAAAGGAAATAAGTAAACACCAACCCAGTTATAATCCTTTTGTCCATAATAGCAATCTGCCTACAAAATACACTGGTGTAATAGTGGCACAAAGCTCGTGGAAGTAATCAACCAAGGTCTGATTTAATTCTAGGGCCATTCCATGAAATGAAATCCACCTCTGATAGTACTTGAATGGTCAAGATCCTCAGACTATATAGGCATGAACCTAGGGGAAAGGCAAATACTATACAAATACAGGAACATAGCAGTAAATGATCTCTAGTGACATTCTTCCATATTCACATATCAGTGTCTTTCTCAGACACCACTGGGAGAAAGAAGCATCCTTCTGCAGCAGATGGGAATGAATACAGAGACCCAAAGCCAGACCATGATTAGAGAGTGAGAGACTTTGAATCTGACTTAAATGCAATTTCTACATCAAATTTCTTCAGCAGGGTTCAGGGTAATTTGTAGAAGGGTGAGCTGAAAGATTATAAGATGTGGTGGAATGTTCTCTGTATGCTGTAAATAAAGGACTGTTTTGGCCTATGCACAGCACCATAGAAGTGGGTGGAGAGTCAGAGGACAGACAGGTAGAAGGAGGGTGGAGTTACACAGTCGCCATCTGACCCCTGAAGGAGGAATGTGTAAGAGATACAGGTGAGCCACAGGCTGGGACACTTGGCAGGTAGATAAGTAGAAATGGGTTGATTTAAGATGAAAGAGATAGCTAGTAATGGGCTTAAGACATGGGCCAAACAGTATGAAGTAATATAAGTGTCTGATTCATTTCTTTGGGAGAAAAAGCCACCGAGGGCCAGGTACAAACCTCCAGGCCCAAATGGCCCAGGAAACCTTTTACAACAATAAGATCCAGAGGTAATGTGGGACACTTAGGAAACAAGGCCTTCGAGACACAGCACAGTAGATGCACATATAAACTCACAGAGACAGTGGCAGTATGCATATAGTCTGCACAGATCTGTACCATTTGGGGTTCCAGAGCTAAAAAGAAAAGTGGACACACACACCCATTTCTAACCCAGAAGCTCTGTCCAATTGATAATCACTTGGGAATGAAAAATTAGTTTTCTCCAAGGGAGTCTCACTGGGGCAACAAAGCAGTCTGAGGTTTGAGCCCCGTGTCTAACAGAATAGCCAATGGCCAATGAACTCTTTGGAGTTTTGTTCATCTCATATTAAGTCAAGGAAATATTACTGTTGTTTTTTAAACCTTACAGGCCTTTGTGTATATATTATCATTTCCGATCTTGTGTCTTATGAATTTTCCATGTATGCCAATGTGTGTCTCTGCATCTATCTGTATTTCCTGTACCTTTTCTTTGGCTCATTTTCCTCTGTGTTTCATCCTATTCCAACTTGTTTGGTTTTGTTTTGCTGTATTATTCATTTCATGGTTTTTTTTTTTTTGGTTGTTGTTTTCTAAGGAGAGACAGAGCAATTTTGGATCAAGATGGCAGGGTAGGTGTAGAGGAACTGGGAGGAGCTGGGGTCACAATCAAAATACATTGTATGAAACAAATCTATTTTTAATAAAGGAAAAAAGAGAAGACATTACATTTCTAGGCATATATGCATTAAACTCTGGTGCACTCAATATCTTTAAAAGTGTACTACTGCAATTAAAGACACAGATTAACACCAACTTAAGAACAGTTTGTGATTTCTTCCTTTTTTCCTTCCTCCCTCCCTCTTTTTCTTCCTTCCTTCCTTTCTTCCTGTTTTTTGGACATAATCCTTTTATTCTTTGAGAATTAACCATCATGTTCCTCATCCCATTCATTTCCTGAGCCCTCCATATTCTTTCCTCATTTCTACAGCATCTACTCAACTTAAAGCAATCAAACACACACACACACACACACACACACACACACACACACACACACACACCCCTCATTTCTCTGTCTTTCCAGCACCTCTTCATTCAGCCTAGCGGCACTGGGGGCTACAGTGTGTCAGGCAGTGTTCAATCAGTCCTACCAATGAAATGTTTATTGCAGTGAGTCATTGGTCTGGTTCAAGGCCTGAGGCACATCATCATCAGTGCACTCTCACTGAAATTCCTCTTGGGTTCCCTGCTTTTTCCCTGACTCATGGGGACCAGTCCCTTCATCTACTCATAGGTGTGGTAGATGTTAGGGTGCGCCAATTGAAGGTTCAGGATATGGGTCTGCATGGCAGCTGAACTGGTTGGTCTGGGCTATTTGGACAACCCTCTCCTCTCCCATGCAAGGTGTAGCACCAGCTCTCCTATATCACGGTAAAAACCCGCCCTGAGATATGTTTTAAACAGGGTTTATTTGGAGAAAATAGCTTACAAAACAGAGCCGGTTTTAGGAGAAGATGACAGGATGAGGTTGCAGTGCGCCGGAGCCTTTCTAAGGAAGATTCTTCATCCCCATGCCGTACGTCTGAACTCCCGGGCAGCTGGAGTGAACTGCGCACTCAGTCGGGGAACTCTCGAGAGAGAATGACGACTTCCTGTCCTGGTCCCCTCCCTCGAAGGTCTACTTCCGGAATCCTTTTCAGTTAACCACGCCCCGCTCGATCGTTCACATATATAGTTCCTGATTTCCCGCTACATCTCCCCGTTTTGTCTAAATAGGAAGGTTCTAAACTACATACTATAGGGATCATCATAAGACAGTGTCTGGGAAAGAGAAAGGTACTAACATAAGTGAGGTCAAACTACTGCTAACAAACAACAACTACAAAGTACAATTTAATATCTAAAATGTTGATATGAGAAAATGCACAGGGATTGCTTTAAGGCTGTTTATCTTAAACAATAGAGTTCTAACACTTGAGTGTCT